>OY856411.1:1343215549-1343385549 GCA_963693085.1 Alisma plantago-aquatica | reverse complement strand
CCACCAATATCCATCCTAGAGAAAACAAATCTGAAGTACCCACCTTTCGTATGTACCTTATCTATGCCATTCTCAAAAGTATTCCCATAAAATTTATTTGTATCATCATTAAGAATATGTTTGGGTTTTCTGGCAATCCATCTTATGCTGACTTTGTATGCCAAATCACTCAACATTTTCTTAAGAAGAATATTGAGGACGACTTAGGTTACACATGGGATAGAAAACCCCAAAAAATAGGTAAAAATACGGTGGAAAAGATGGGAATTGACTTTGGCCACAAAAGGGCCAGGACTGAAGGGGAGACATCCACCCAAGACATACCTCCACCACCTCCTCCTACCAACCTACCCCATGATCCTATTACAAATACCTTGACATACATTGCTAGCTCCCAATATCACCTAAGTAGGCAATTGGATTATAATCACCATGCCATTAGTTATTTAAACCAAAGGATGCAAACTCTCTCTCCTAACCAACCTGATGAATGTCCCTATTCCCTTAATCCTGGCATGATAAATCCCTACAATCCTTCCTACAACTACTATCAAACTCCACCTCCACCATCTCTTGATCTCACACATACTCAGTTTTCCCCAATTCAACTTCAAGACATTGCTGCCAACTTTCGCTTTGATCGTGTTCCCACCTTCTTGGAGGCTTATGCCTTAACCATGACAGGTGCCTTGGAGTGGCAGACACTGGTCAAATATTATGGAGCTGAGCCCTTTCTTGGAAAAGACCCAGACATTGATGCAATCCTTCGGTCTTTCCAGTGAGATTATGAGATATCTTTGTAATGATGTAATGTATATCTTTTTATAAAGCAAGTATGTCATGTTTCATCTTATAAAGTGTATGGGCATTAAATTGTTATGAATAAAAGTGTTTTCCATGGCTTCATTTGGACATATACATGTTATATAAGAATATTGTTATTTCAAATAATTGAAAAATAAATTATGGCTGAATTTGACCAAGCATCACTTGGTTAATCTCATACACACACACTTGGTACTTAATTTAAAACATTGAAACAGGGTTAATCTCGGTCGAAAATATTATCGACCGAGACAAATTCGGTCGACAATATTGTCGACCGAGGATGACTTTAGGGTCAGTTTTTCTTTATAACCGACCCTAGAGCTCTTTCGTTCGACAAATAGCCGACCGACTGAATTTTGGAATAGAGTTTAGTACTTTTCAAAATGTTATAAAGCATTGGGATCTCAATCTTTTTTCACATTGTTGGGAATTCACATCCCTCAATACCACCATCATCACATTTGCTGATTCTGGGTATTCAAACCCTTAGTTCATCACTAAACATGGTTATCACTTATCAGGTAACTATTACCTTCAGGTCATCTGACCAAGGTATTCAGGATATTTGTTACACAATCATCTCAATTTCATATCAACCATATCAATTTCATATCAACATCATGCAATACAAAAATAACATCTCTATTCCCTCATTAGGGTTAGAGTTTCCCATCTTTATCAATTAGGGTTCACATATCATCATCCCATATTGAAATTTCACATAACATTATCCCATATTAGGGTTTTTACACAACACCACCCTATATTAAGGTTTAACACAACATTTCCATATTAGGGTTTCACATAACATCATTCAAAATAAGGGTTTCACATAACATTATCCCATATTAGGGTTTCATACGACATCACCATATATTAAAGTTTCACATAACATCATTATTAGGATTGTGGTAGCACTTTAGAGCTCCTCGGTCGACGAATTTGTCAATCGAGACCCCTTATAGGGTCGGTTATTAGAAAAACCGACCCTAGAGGTGCTTCTAAGAAAAAAATATGGCTTCATTCGGTCGACATATTTGTCGACCGACACATTCGGTCGACAAATTTGTCGATCGAATGAAGCCAGAATACTTTCTTAGAAGCACCTCTAGGGTCGTTTTTTCTAATAACCGACCCTATAGGGTGTCTCGGTCGACAATATTGTCGACCGACAATATCCAGTTTAGTTATTCACACATGTATAAGCACCTCTAGGGTCGGTTATAAGAAAAAACTGACCCTAGAGGTGCTTATACGAAGGAAATCTTGCTCCTTCTCGGTCGACGATCGAGTCAGATTTCTTCGTATTAGCACTTGTAGCGTCGGGTTCACCAATTAACTGACCCTAGAGGTCATTTCGGTCGACAAATTCATCGACCGAGTTTGCGTTTGATTGTTATTAAACAACCCGACACGGGAACCGTTTATTTGTAGAGTCGGGTTTTATTTGTTAACCGACGATACAATTTTTGCTCTGTACAAAAAGCCAAAATTTTAGTCTTTCTTCCTCCCGCGAAACCCTTTTCTCTTTTCTAATCTCTTTCCCGCGGTGCCGTGAAACCCCTTTTCACTTTGTCATTCCGCCGTTGCCGTGAACGCTTCTCCGTGAAGCCGTTGCCACCTCTCCACGCCGCCAAAAGGATCGTGAATCTCGTCGTCACCGCGAAAAGGATCGTGAAGCTCGTCGTCGCGCCTTCCCCTCTTCCTCCACGAAGCCCGTCGTTGCCGTGAAGCTCGCCGTCGGCGCCTTCCACTCTTCCACGAAGGTCGCCGCCTCTCTGTGAAGTTCTTCTCTTCCTCCACGAAGCTCGCTGCCATTTCCAAGTAAGTTTGAGCTTCCTTCGTTCCTTGTTCCTCTTCATTCCCGCCCGCCGCCATTGCTACTTCCAGGTCCATCTCGGTCGACAATTAGTCGACCGAGATCCCACCTGCGCGCAGCGTCCAGGTCCACTCTCGGTCGACAATTTGTCGACCGAGAGTGGACCTGGACGCTGCGCGCAGGTGGGCTCTCAGTCGACTAATTGTCGACCGAGATGGACCTGGAACTTATTTATGTTGGAGCCATAAATATTTTAATCATATTTGTTGTAATGTTCATAAATAGTTCTGAATATTATAATGATTTCAATCTTTGGATTGTTGGAAACGGCCTTACTTTGCAAATTTGTACAAGTATTTTCCATTTTATATGATTTGATAACCCAATAATAAAAACATGCATGTCTTTTTCATATGTAATCATAATATAAATTTTAGAAATTAATACTAGATTAGACATGTGTACTCCTAGATTGACACTTTAGGGTTAATGCATGATGTTTAACTTAATATATAAATATGAAAGTAATGCATTTATATATTCACTTAGAAACCCGTTCAAAATTTACTCATTAGGAGTAAACTTTGGATAGTCCCCGGTTTGGGACTATTTTTGGATATTTTAATCACACTTAGGATGTACCTGTATAATGTATGTTTAGTTTTGTAGATTATTTCAGTAGGATTTCTCCATTTGTTCTCTGGGTACATATGTGAGTGGTTATTTGCCATTTACATCGGTGTACTTGGAGAACTTAGGGGAAATGTTGCTGAAATTTTCTTCAAAACTAAACATACATTATACAGTTACTAGTGAGATTAAATATTCAAAAATGGGATAGGTGGTACACTTTAGTATATAAAATTAACTTTCTATCAATAAAAACTTACAGATTATTATAGTATCAATATTAAATTGTTAGTTTTATAATTAATTTTAATGTGATATAGAAAATGGATCGAAGTTGGATGTCTATCAAGAACCGTTGCAGTCCAGAGTTTGCCAAAGGTCTTGATGAATTTATCAGATTTTTTGAGGAACATATGAAACTACCTACAGATAGGCTATATTGTCCATGTAGAAATTGTTGTAACAATTTGAAAGTTTGCTTGGAAAGACCATGCTGAAGGAATTTTCCTTGACTATCAACTCAACCAATACTAAAGGCATGTATTCTTTAAATTATTTATTTTATTATCATGTATACCTTATCACTTCTGCTTTTATTATCACTTATTTTTTTTATCATGTATACTTGCAGGTTCTAAAATGGCGAGTGAAGATGAACATTTTGAGCATGAGCACCATGAAGATGAACATTCTGAGCATGAGCACCATGAGGATGGTAGTGCTGATGCTAAGAACTGTAGAGGTCCTACATTGATGCGTAGGCTGCAGGAGCTCAGGACTAAAGGGGATAAATTGCCAGTCCAGTTTGATATGACAGGAGCACCTGTTGGGGAACATGCTAGTGCTTTCAAGCATTACGTAGGGGCGACCGCGCGCACTAAGGTGTCAATAGATATAGAAAATTGGCATGATGTTCCTAATGCCAAAAAAGACCTCATATGGAAAGATATATCTGTGAGTGGAAGTGATATGTTTTTTATCTATTGATTCCAATTTAGTTTGCTTGGAATTAATTCTTTTTCAAAACAACATTATTAATTGCTTCTTTTGTATGTATAGGGTGTTTTTCATCTAAATGAAAAAGATCACAAGAAAAGAGTGCTACAACGTTGTGGTGTACGATGGAGGGGTTTTAAGACATATCTTGTAAGGGAATTTATAAATAATCCTAAACAAAAGAAGAAAGCTACAAATGTATATATTTTTATTAATACTGAGGTGTGGGAAAGATTTGTTGCAGCTAGGAGATCAGAAGAGTTTCAGGTAATAAAGATTGTGATGTATTGTATGAATATTTAATTTTATACAATTAAGGAGGTGAATCTTTTTATACATGTTTGCCAAGTCTAAATTGCAATACCTCGTTTTAAATGATCAGGCTATTCACCAGGCTCAAAAGAAAAGACGGGCTAAAAATGTGCATGACCATCGCTTGGGGCCCGGTGGTTATGCCTTCCGCCGCCAACTACAAGAGAAGCAATCATCTTCTGGAGAAGAATCTAGTACAACTCAAGTTGATCGACCACCCCGACACATGACATGGATTGATGCTAGAAAGAATCGAGCCGGTGAAATTGTCAACCCTGCAACTAAGGAGGTGGCACAAAAGATGGTAGGTTTATCCCAACTAAGTAAAGAGTAACTTCCACAAACTTAGATTTATTTATATCTAATTGATATTGTGATTTAATATTTTTATTAACTATGAATAGATTGATCTCCATGAGAAAAGGAAGGAAGGAAACTTCATCCCAACTAGCTACATGGATGAACTAGTAGTTTCTCTTGGTACAAAGGAGCATCCTGGCCGTGTTAGGGGATTAGGAGCTGGCATAGGATTTAAGTCTTATTTTAGCCATTCAAAATCTAAAAGAGGTCATGCAGGAGGTCTTACACAAGAGGATGTTGAAGCATTAGTAGCGCAGAAAGTAAAAGAAATAATGTCTTCATATCAGCCTACTCAACCTTCTCAACCTATTCATATTGCACGTCTCTCAAGTGATGAGGTACAAGCCCATGCTATAGTTGTAGAAGGTCATGGGAGCACTCCCGATGAACCACCACAACAATCTGCAGTATGTTTTTGTTCTATATATGTTGTGTTATTAGTATGATAAATATATGATAATATATAGTTGTAACATGTATCTGTTCTACAGTTTCTTATATAACTTATATTATTTCAATCTAGGTTGGTATGAACTGTAAACTTGCAGTGGAGGTTCTAGAATATAATGTTGTGGCAGCGGGCAAAGTGTACAACCTTGGTGGTACATTGCATTGCCAACAAATTACTGATGACATCTGCCGTGTGTCCATCCATCATGTGTATGCGGAATGGGGGACAAACCACTACCCATACCTAATCCTGAATATAGTACAGTTGAAGAAGCTGAGGGTGCTATGGTGGGTTGGCCTAGACACTTGGTTATCAATGACAAGGTATACCTTATTTCTACCATATTTTTTATATTTGACTGCATATATGAACTCATGTAATATAAGTATGTAATTTAATTAACAGGTTTGTAAACCAAAAAGTAAAACTTCTGCTAGTCGTCCTCCTATGCCCAAGCCATCTTTCATTCCTGAAACTACATTCGACGAATTGGGAAGCAAATCTAAATGTTTGTGTCGATACTTAGCCAACCAAAGATCGGGATCAAATATGATGGTCAAGTTAACAGAAGATGCAGTTGGGAGGGACTTTGAGAATTTTATTTTTCTTGATGATATTATAGAGTTGTTCTGGTATGATTGGATGAACAATTCAATAATAGAAGTATGGATAAGGTAAGGATCTATCAATATATATAGAAAATTCCAATACACATTTTTAGCTTATTTCTACATATGAAAATAATTACAAATGTTTAACAGCCATTTATATACTGAGGTCACCAACTTTTCTATAAAGAATATTGCATTCTTAGTTCCTTCGATCACTAGTTAGGTGGAGACAAATATTGAGGAAGTGAATGAGTACTTCTCTGATGCATTCAAATATTTTGCTAGCGAGGGGAAGGAAATTATCCTAATTCCTTTTAACGTCCAGTAAGTATTATTATTCAATATAATTTTAATAATGAATGAAACTATTTATTTTAATGTTTGTTTTATTCTTACTCAGAGCTAGACATTGGGAATTACTGGTGATTGTCCCAAAATTGATGACTCTTTATTATCTTGACCCAATGGGTAAAACAACAAGGAGTCACAAACTGAAATTGACAGCTATGGAGTAAGTATAAATTTAGTCAATACTTCAACATGATATTTCTATTTAGAATTTCTATTTTACCAACTATCGTTTAATTGATAGGGGTATAAAGGCTTTTCGTGATGCTGGAGGACAAATACCCACAAAATTAAAGACATTGACTTTGAAAAATGTTGAGGTAGATACTTTGACAACTGCTTAGTCTTATATGTATTAATTTTTCAATTCTAATATGTCAACTCTTATAGTCTTATCTCAACTGCTGTTTATAGTAGTTTACTAACATTAAGTATAATTCGTTATTTGTAGTGTCCTATGCAAAATAATGACTGGGCTTGTGGCTACTATGTAATGAAATACATGCAAGCTATTGTCAAACAAGCATCACATGAAATTCAGACTATACGTCAGGTAATAAAGAATAACATCATAAATTTACAAGTTATTGTAGTCATTTTTATAAAATATTAGCATGTGCATTTTCTGTTACAGATCTTTACAACTCAGCCTTACACACATGTGGACTTGAATGAATTTTGAGAAGAGTGGTCAGAGTGTTTTATAAGTGAAGTCGAAATCGCATTGGATTAAATCTGTCGGCTCCATTTATGTATGTGGTTTGAGTACGTACTCTTTCATATTTTTACTTTTGTAATATATGTCATCTCAGACTTGCACTCTATCATTTTGTAAATTATGATATTTATTATCATTTTTGTTATGAATGTGTGGTTTTGAATGGTGACGGTTGAGCATCAATGCTCCCCTCTCCCAGAATATATGAATCTTCTTGTTCTTCTGTTCTATATCAATTTCTGTAGAAATTTTTTTAAAAAAAAATCTTAACTTCTAGCGTCGGTTTTTTAAATAACCGACCCTAAAGATTGAATTCAGTGTACTCTTTCGATCGAGAAAATTTCGACCGAAATATAACTTCCAGCGTCGGTTTTTTAAATAATCGACCCTAAAGATTGAATTCAGTGTACTCTTTCGGTCGAGAAAATTTCGACCGAAATATAACTTCTAGCGTCGATTTTTGTAAAAAAACTGAGTCTAAATGTCCTCTATAAGGTCAGATTTTTGAAATAACCGACCCTAAAGATTGAATAAAACATTTCAGTGTAAGACTCGGTCGACAAACTTCTCGACCGAATTACTATCGGTCGAGAAGTTTGTCGACCGAGTCTTACACTGAAATGTTTTATTCAATCTATAGGGTCGGTTATTACAAAAATCCGACTTTATACAGAGTTCTCGGTCGAGACCGAAACATTTTCGGTCGAATATTTTTTCGACTGAGTGTTACCACTGAAATGGTATTCAATCTTTAGGGTCGGTTATTTCATAAAAACTGACCCTATAAACATTCTCGGTCGACAATTTTCTCGACCGAGAACGTTTACAGGGTCGGTTTTTATGAAATAACCGACCTTACAGGCTCCTTTTTTCTCGCCTAGGTCAGAATTTTTACAACCTTTTGCATCGGTGTTTACTCTGTAAGGTCGGTTTTATTTGGTTAAATAATCCGACGCTATAGACCAAATTCTGTAGCGACGACCACCTAGGCGTCAGTTAAAAAAGTGACGCTGCAGGCTTTAAAAAACCGACGCTACAGACCATTTCTGTACTAGTGAAACATGGTCATGCAAGACTGTACACATGTGTACAAGACTGTACACATGGTCCTACAAGACTGTACACATGTGTACAAGACTGTGCACATGGTTCTACAAAATTGTACACATGGTCCTACATGACTGTACACATGGTCCTACAAGACTGTACTCATGTGTCACAAGACTATACACATGGTCCTACAAGACTGTAAAAATGTGTACAAGACTGTACACATGGTCCTACAAGATTGTACACATGTGTACAAGACTGTTAACATGGTCCTACAAGACTGTACATATGGTCCTGCAAGACTGTACATATGGTCCTACAAGATTGTACACGTGGTCCTACAAAACTGTACACATGTGTCACAAGACTATACACACGTGTCACAAGACTATACACATGGTCCTACAAGACTATGCAAATGTGTATAAGACTGTACACATGGTCCTACAACTGAATCAATAAGACTTTACACATGTGTCCAAGACTGTGCATGTAATGACCACGACTCCCGGTAACCCCCAATTAAGGGAGACCAAAAGGTCAGAGCCGTTAACCAACAACCCGGATCAAAGGTTCGACAAATAATCAATAACAATTAATAAACTTTACCAACTAAGCTGAAAACTGGTATAAAATAAAACATTACTGACCTTTTTAAAACTGGGATATCTAAACTTCTATCCATGAAGATACTAATATAACTAATCCTCCTGTGCACATTAATTCTCATTTATTTCCGCATATGCCACTTTACTGTTTGTTCTTTTCATTTGTACCTAAAAGGCCGACAAATGAAACGTCGATCAGCAAGAAGCTAGTATGTGGGGGAAGCAATAATCGTGCAACTATAATAACAAAGTAATCAGCCAATTATCATTTAACAGCCAAGATTACATTTTAAACCATACTACTCAATCCTTTCCTATCCCCTATCTCTGTGTTGTCCCTATAGTGGACTAAGATCCTACCTCTCTCTAGGTAGATCCTTATTAAACCCCACATTATCCTACCTAACAAGTAGATCAATATCTAGGGTTGAGTCATATGGCACTACCCATAGGTAGTCTAATCCTTGACACAAAGTGACTTGATGGACCTACCCCATTGGCAGCCATATACTAAGTCATCCAATGACCTAATGGGCCCACCCCATTGGTACCCATGTACTAGGTCAACCCATTAAGCTATAGAGGGGACTAGGATCTGAGCTAGTAGGCACATCTCTTATGTGATAGTCATATTCACATTATAATTTGCATGAATTAAGTTCATCCAACAATTAATTCAAGCCACGATGTAAACATCGATAAAATCCTCGACAAACTAATGCGGGATAATCATAAGCGTAACCACATACCTGTCAAGTTGATGTGAGACAGAAAAAATCCAATCAACAAAAGGCAAGCAAGCATTCAATAAGATCCTGAAACAATTCTACAATTTCCTTTTATTACTCATGTCATTAAGATCTATTAAATCTAGCTCGCTTCCTAGGGTTTCTAGTCCACTTTTAGGGTTTCCATTACAATTAGGGTTTCCCTTCATCTTTTACTATTTCAAACCCTAATTTAATGCAATTGATCACAAACCCTAATTATCTCAACATCTAATCCTCAGTTTCATATTTAAGGCATAATTAACCATTAAATAAGTCCATTAAGCCTCTTTTACATTAAAGCTACTAGTTTCATCCTTTTAATATATAACAAGATCATTACGCTCATTTATCGTCAATTCATAGTTCATTATGATTGAATTCACATGCGAACTCTATTTGTCATTAATTCCATCTTGATTCATTCAAAAACCCTAATTTCTATATTAAGGTTATTTATCCACAGTTTAGGAATTTTAATGCTCGAAATAGCCTAGGATCATTATGTCTCATCTTTATTCACCACTTTGAATAATTAAAACTTTTAAGAGTCAAATTTTCCAACATTAGGGTTTCAAGGCCCATTAAAGTATTATTCATGCACATGAAACTCGAAATTAAACTAATTACATGCAAAGTTCATCCTTTTTGTTCCTAATGTGCCCTTTCATCATTAACAGGTTAATACCAACTCTAATCATCCATTAAACCCTACTAATCACATTAATCATATTAAAATAGGGTTTCTCAATCTTTAATTCACTAAAGTTGATAACTTCTATTACTTTTCAAATGGAAAGAGGAATTAGCTTCCAACTATATTTTTATTGGATTCCTCTCATTTTTCTGAGAAAAATGCATATATTATTCGTACCCATCCAAGCTACCGATTATTAGATATGAATTTTGCAAATTTGACTTACTTGAGCCAATCCGGGAGTGCCACGTCACCCTTGCCATGCAACGTTAGCTTTTGGGAAACATAACTGAATTACGTTTCTACCCTTGGTTAAGTAACTGGTCCTTCAGCTCGCAGAGGGGCAAACTCATCCAACCGACCGTAGGTCGTCTTCCACCTCCGGACTCCGCGACTGCCGCCAAACGCAGCACTCTACAAGGTTATTCCTCCTTCCCCGAGGCACAAGGGTTGCCACCAACCCTTTCTCTAGCTCCGCTCCAGACCCAGGCACATAGGGTGCCTCCTCGCTCGCGTTCAAGGTGGTTTGGTTCAGGCGTACTCAGCCCGCAACAAGTAGCTGACCATGCAGCCATGATGTCATTGTTGTGTGTGGCCTAGGGCATCAGGACGATGGTCGTGCCCATCTCTGACCACGTGCGACGTCACTCATCCGCCGAGATGATTCCACAGTTCCTTGCTGCGCCAGGGTTGGCATTATCCTCTAACCCAGGGTTTGCTTGCAATGAACAAGAAGAAGAAGAATAGGAGAGAGGGGTACATGGGGTCCTTCTTGAACTCACCCCTGGGCTCTTTCCCTTTTATAGGGTGGAGTATGAAGCCCTAAGGCGTGCCTCATGAGGACTCAAGTCCTAAACTCAAAAGGAAACATACTTTCCTTAGTTGTGAAGAAACCATCTCTCTCTCTTCATTATCTCCTATTTCCTTGATATTTCTTATCGTATGGATATTTAGGAATTCGAAATTCCTCTCCCTTATTCTCTTTAATCTTGTCTTTTATTTCATTGGCCTTGAAATTATATTCTCCTCAAGTAGGAAATACTCCTTCTTAATAAAACCACATAATTCCATTAATTATGTATTCCCATTATCCTTATCTTGCAATTTTGATATTTTCTCTTTCTTTCCTCTTTATTGGGACTCCTTGGATCCCAAGAAACTCTATTATTTTGAAATCCTTTTATTGGATAGTCATTATTCTTCTAAATGCATCTAAATGCATTATTCTTCATTATCATGTATATTTCTTATTAAAATATTTCTTTTTGAGGATTTCTCTTTATTTCTCTTTTATTTTCCTCATTGGTATTCCTTTTATCATTAGGAATCCTTGGAATACGAAATTACACCAAGAATAACTCAATTACACCTCTTCTCACTGGTTTTCCACATTTTACCATTGTTTTCAATTTCTTTATTAATAAAGAAATACTTTATTAATTTTTTCTTTTCTTATTGCTTTTCTTTGCAACTTTGGACTCCTTGGAACCCAAGGAACCCATGTGGCACGAAATCCACCTTTGGATTAATTTTTTTACCTTCTAGAGTTTTCCACATCTTACTTTTCTCGATTTCTTAATTAATTGAATTTCCTTGTTATTGGGCCCAATAGCCAATAAAGCCCACAATACAATCATCATGGCTATTGTAAACGAAATTAAATCATTATTTGTCCAATATGAGAGTTTACATTTCTCATCAGATGAACCCAAAATTGGGGTTGTAACATCCTTCCCCTCTTATAGGAATTTTGTCCTCAAAATTCCACCAAGCAAACAAACAACTCAGGATAAGCCTTTCATATGTCCAGCATGTCTCCCATGTGGTCTTACCCTTTCCATGGTGCTTCCCAAGAACCTTTATCATCTCATATTCTTCCATCTGAGTTCTTTCTTACCTTGGTATATCATACCCTCATAGGTGACTCAGGACATTTCAGCCTCTCATAAAGCTGAATAGGTTCAGGGCTCAACACATGGCTTGGGTACCTCACATAGTGCTCTAGATCGGACTCATGGAACACATTACACATCATGTTATTCCTGAGGGGCAAGGATAAACACAACCATCTCCACCAATCCATCTCAAATGGACCCATATATCGGGAACTCAGCTTTCTCAGATGTAGCTTAGAGGGGTCAGATTTTCACATCACATATTTGTTGGGTTTTAGGGGAGGCAGAGCACGCAGCAGAAACAAAAAAAAATTCTCCTCCCCCTAACCCGAACCGAGGAAATGCGTCAACGTCTATACAATAGGAAACAGAGGTTTGTGGAATCATACCTTGTCCTGAGGCTTGCTCGGCGACAATACCTCGCAGCTAGTGCGGTCTTCACCTCCAGTCTTGGACGGTGTATGTGCAGCTCCTGGTCACACCGGGACTCACGACTCCTCCTCTCACCGGGACTGTCGGGATTGACAGTTGTCCTCCAGAGCGGCAGAAACCTCCCGCCTCTGTAGTAGTCCACACGGACCACCAGGAACTCCACACTCCTTGTCCCACAAGGAAGTGGAAGGAGTCAAACCCTCCTGCAGGCGTACTATTCGCCCACACACTCTCCTACCTCCATTTGCAACTACAGTTGTCCTTCCCTTGCTGCACCTCCCTTTGCGGGAAGCACTTGCTCGGGCTCTCTCTCGGTTACCAAAACCAGAGAGAACGACAACTTTGCAGAGCAACTGGTTGCACTGAGTTGTATCCAGAGAAGCCCCCAATACCCCTATATATAGGAGGGTCATGGGATAGGGTTCTCTATCCCGGGCAATGCGGGACTAAAGCAGGAGTAGAAGGGTTCGAGACTTTTCCACAAAAAGCAACTGGTTCGCAACCTGAAACGATCGGTTCACAGCTGAACCGATCGGTTCGGCCATTGAGCCGATCGGTTGGACCTGAGCCGACCGTTTGGGGCACTCCAACCGATCGGTTGGTGCCCTGAACCGATCGGTTCATGGTCCTAATCTGGCTCAAAAAGACTTTCCTTGTTTCTTTCCCAATTGGTATCGAATACCAATATTATTCCCAATCGTATTGGGCAATTTGAAACTAAAGGAAAATTCTTGCCGACATGACTTTCCCAACAGGTCGGTTGCACCAGTTGAGCCGATCGGTTCAACCCTTGAACCGGTCGTTTCAACCTGGTCATGAGCCGATCGACTCAACACTTGAGCCGACCGGTTCAGCAACCTCAGCCGACCGGTTCAACGCTTGAACCGATCGGTTGGGAATGCAGGTTGTGCAGAATCAGTCAATTGCAATTTCAATCAATCTGATACTCCAATCAATGCGTCCAACACCTTGAACCATATGATATTGAGCCATCGACTGATTGAGTGTTTAATTGAACTACTAAACTCCTTTAGTAATCAATGTAAACATTGCTTTGTGGACAAAACTCCTCTTCCAGGATAAATCCTATGTGTGTGACCCTGCAGGTTCATTTCACGTTGGTAGTGAAAGTCCATAACATTTATGACTTCACAAGAAAAGAGCGGTGCCTAGTCACACATCAGTGCTACCCAAGTGAAAGTAGAAAGTTGGAGAACAACTTTCAATCCTACAATCCGTGAATGGTGTTACAGTGAATGTATAATTCCTTTGTCACTGATATCCAGAATGAACTCGAGGCATGGACCAGTCATCCTGTCAACGTTCATTCACTTTCTTGATCTCAGAGTAGATTGAAGGAGATATGTATGACATCAATATCACATACTGATTCACACATGCGTGCGAACGCCTATCTCAATCCTACTCATCAGGTGGCCTTGGATATCAAACTCCCTCAGGAGGGACAAATCCCATATCTATCACTCACCCCTCAAAAGACCCATGTGTCAAAGCCACCCAATCATCACCTTTATAACAACCCATGTTTCAGGACTGCATTTGATAATGTCAAAGTGTGCCCAACGACATGTGTTGAGTGTAGTGATTTCAGGTCAAAGAATCACACTCACCACCATCACTGTGAGTACTGACTGTGACTACCATCTCATGGTTCCATGTGTCAAACTCACGGTGGGTCTTTCCGGTACAATTGTTCTCTAACAAGTACATATGTGTTTGGTTTGATATCTCTATATCATGACTAATGAGATTCTGTCATCAACCAACACCACAATCTAGTCTTGTGTGTCATTGCTGTCTATCAACCTTCCACAATGACATCCGACTAGGGACATAACAAGAATGTACAAACTCTTAGCATCTGTATGATCTCATCGTTTAGGTCCTCAACCTGAAAGCATACGTCATTGAGTATTGTCATTCTCTAGACATTCAATCTGTTCTATCACTATCTCATATGACTGAACCAGATAGAATTGGAAGCTTGCCTTTGATGTTTATCAAATCAATCTTAATGTATCCCATCAATCATCCCATGATTGGCTCTCAGGGCATACATACCAACAGAATCCCACTTGCCCTGCGAGCCAATCACCCTTTGAATCATATTCATAGTGATCTTCAAAACATGTCCCACATGTTATTGTGCTCTTGTGCCATCATAGTGAGTAATGGCAACACCTTGCCAAAGTCTGTATGAATTGCATGTCTCACATCTCTTCGCTGTACGTCACACGTATGAGATGGAGCTTCCGTAATATGCGATCTAGTATTCCTTTGCTAACCTTTAGCCACATTGCATGATCAAGGATTCCATACTTGTCATCAATGACCGGAATATCTATAAGTTCATCTCATGAACTTCCAGATCCATATAGTATCCACTGCTGTTCTCTAACACACGGATACTCGACATTTCCTTTTAAATGGCTTTATTGGAACACTTCCAATTATCAACAAACTTTCACTTTTATATATCCTATATATATTTTGCAATTAATTTTCTGTCCTTTTTCTGGAGGTTCGCATCAATGTAACTCTTTACATCGAACTCTTCCTTATCTCCACAGAACTAGTACTTCCAAAGTACTTATCAAGTTCTCATGGTTTTTAGTAACCCTTACTGAAATAGATAGGCATCCACTCGTCATGTCCCACATACGACTTGCCATGTCCATACATGCAAGATGATGGGATGATCACATACATGATAGATCCATATCTATTCATAGTGTTCACATTCTTCATAAGAATTGGACACTTGGCCTTGGGATACTAGCTCCATGTAACATGGACAGGTTTTCTCCCACTGAATCTGTGCACACTGAACCCTTCAGTACAGATTGCCAATGTATGCTCTCTCTTTTCCAAGTCAAGAGGTTTTCGAGAACTATCTTTATAGATCTCTATTCCTATCACATAGGAAACGTCTCTATCTTCCCTAAAGATAATTTCCACTTTGTATTTCCATTCTAGAACATTTCCATTTCACATCAACATGTGGAATGTGAATACGCTCCCACTAAATCACAGATCCCTTCTTTATCTTTGTCATATCAGTCAACCCTTTGACTATATTATCAAAGTAAAGATTCAATTTTGAGTTGCTTGTATTCTATCAATCACATTGATAAGTCCATTGTAACTTATAGACTTCATTTGGATTAGTGGATTCATAAACCTCATAGGTTGTGTCACGTACACATCCTTATTTTATTCCTTATAGGAATACGGTTTTAGTATCCATATGCCAAATGTCTTAGTCATTAAGTTGCAATCAACAAGCATCATCCTTCTCAAAATGTTATCCATGTGTCTTAACACTTAAGACTCATTTGCACTTATGGATTTCTATCCAATGGGTGCTACCATCAAGGTCATACCTTATGGTTCACATGGAAGTCATTTAGGATGTAATGGTCATAAACCATAACTCAAAATCCGGTTCCTCATATTCATCTAGATAGTTGATTCATCACATGATCAACTTATCACATAGATAATTGACGTGTATCTGTCAAGGATATACAAACTCACAACTCCTTGTGATTCTTAATGTCCTTTATTAGTGTGGGGTATTCTTTTATTAAGAAGAATTCAGTTATTTGATAATCATTCTCTAACTCCTTAGAGTATGATCCCTTCTTGATTTAGACATCACCATGCCTTAATCATGAGCTCACTATGATACACTATCATAACCACTCACAAGGTTCTCAAACATTTGGTCCAAGTATTTCATTCATTGATCTCATCAAGAATTAACACTTTACCAAATTTGCACTTCATCTATGATAATCTTGAACACTTCAAGATATTCATATTGTTATTTCTCTAAACACCATTTGAAGTATTAGCATTTGTTCCAATAGGTATGTAAACACATCACATGTATTATACTTAATAGGATAATCATTCTCCCACTACCATTAGTGAAGATTGATTAATCATGTCCAAGATATTCATGTCTCTTGCTGGTTCTCTAACCAAACGAGTCTAGATTTATCCATCATATGGAAACTAGAAATGAATTTCTCATGATTGATGCTAATTAGATTGTTTGAGTTATCTATAATTTTAGGTATCATTTTATCTTATGCATGCCAAGTACCACAAGATAAACAAGGCATTGCCACAAAGATCATATCTTTAAAATTGAAACATCAACTATATTGATAGCCATCCTTGTCTCAACAAGATGCAACAATAAAGTGTTTCTATTGGCAAATTGAAATAGCAGTTCTCAACTCTATTTCGTGCCCTTTAGGCTGAAATAAACTGAAAGATACTCCTATCTATGGCAGCAACACTTGCTCCAATGATGGGTACTTCTTTCTTGGTCCTTTCACAAAGGCCATCACTTCTTTGTGGATCTTACATATCATATATGATAGATCCATATCTTGGTATCATATACCTCAAATAAAGAAGTGGTTCATCGCATGATACCTTAGGTGGAGATCTCTATCCCCTCCTTTATCTTCTTTTGTTCTTCCAGATATAGAGAGAAATTCCCTCATACACCCTTTCCCATGTGCCTTGAGGCTGAAGACGGCTTGGGCTGCTGGCTAGCATCAGAACATTTCTTAGCTTTGCCCTTGCCCTTACCCTTAAGACTCACCCTTCATTGATCACATCAAACATTAGGGTTTGTCTTTCTTCATAATTGCCTCTACTATCCTCAACATGTCCAACAACTTTGTCAACGCTTGTCAAAGTTGTTCATGTTGTAGTTTATCATGAACTGTATGATTCTCACAACATTTGCAGTATCATACCAATAGCCATCTCTTGGCTCAGAGGGAATTCTCCTTATTCAGGTTTTCCACATACCCAATCACATTGAGTGTGTGAATACCTTATTGGATCTCCTTCTGTCATGATATACTAGGACAGTGTCCTTGAGACATCATATGTCTCATGTTGTTTCTCCAACTCATAGTTTAGAGAACACAACATCAAGAACTCCTCATCAATGTCATCCTCGGTATACTTCCATATGCACACTTTCAGCCATTGATGTGGTGGGATTGAGTTCATCTGGTTCTGGCATAACTAGGACTTAGAGCTTTCGCTCTTCGATTGAGAACATTTCTCAATGTCCTAACCAGTCGTGGAATTATTCCAATTTAATTTTTTGGTCTCAAAACTGATCGCAAATAAATTGATTATTGTTGATTAACCATTTATTTTATCAAAAGGAAATATATGCAATTTTAGTCCAAAACTCTCTTACCTTATTTGATTGATTTGAATGGTTTGATGAAAAAAAATTAGGCCTTTAATTAATTATCGCTCCCACTATTTTACTTCAAATTGATAGCCCTCGCCATCAATTCGGAAGATTGCAGTGTACAACCTTCTAGTGGGCAAGATCCTGAAATCCTCCAAGTCATGAGTCAGCTTTGGCTGATCGCCCACAACTTAGATCTCTCAGGTAGGCAACTCTTGCCAATTGTATCATATGCAACTCTTGTTGAATGAACATGCACAACACCTTGCCATGAACATTTCTTGCCTCTGGGCCTATACGCTCTAAGAATCACCAGTTAAGTCTAACCCAAAAGCTGACACGGTAAACATGCACCCTGCTTTGGCAGAACCTACATGTCTACCCTTCACACTTCCACAAGATAGACGGCGCACCACGCTTTGGCGTAACCTACGCTTGGTCGATCGAGCTTTTCATGTGTGCCGCTAATGGAAGGCATATAAGACTTAATATTTTAATGAGGGATTTGGTTTTTATATACATATACATATCCAATCACCACAATACATAGTACGTATCATATACATGCTATATCCCATAGAAAACATGCGAAACGATAAAAGTGATGATTATGGCCATCCTAATGTGATTCCTCGAGCCAAGAGGAATCACGGTCATCTAGGTCTACATCACATGCAACCTTTAAAAGATGATCTCTGTGCTTTTCCTTCTGGGTTTGATCACTTCATCACATCAAACGATCGGCTCACCATCAGACTGGTCGACTGGGTGCCACCAGACGATCGGTTGGCTCCTCCAACCGATTGGTTCGCCTGGTCGTCGTGCATCTCTTCCGGGCCACCACCCGCCCGTCTCGCTCCTCGAACCGGGCATCAACCCGATCGGTTCACTCCTTGAACCGACCGTCTGGAACGCCAACCGATCGGTTCACGCCTTGAACCGATCGACTCAGCAGTCGTCAGGTGTCTGCCGTTCTTCGTCATAACAGGAAATAAAATCTATCCTATTATACATTTAAAAGGAGAAACCCTGAGTTACATTCAGGGGGAGCAAAGGTAGGAAAGAATCTCGAATTTTTTCGAGTTACATCAGGAATAGAAGAGGGAATCGGTGCGCAGACCGAGATGCAAGCAACCACACAACCATACACAGAAAGGGTTTATTGGCCATAACCACGCAACATCCACCACAAAACTCGTTTAAGGGCGACGCGTATCAAGTGCATTAATATTACATATTATATATATAATATTCGGGATTTGTGGATTTAGGATTGGATATGCATAAGCCGATATTATTCGCATCGTATGCAATAAATAAAGGCAACAAACCAAAATCGATCATATCGATAATCCTAAAGTATAGAGCAGTTGACGTGGCTCTGATACCACTGTTGGGTTTTAGGGGAGGCAGAGCACACAGCGGAAACAAAAAAAATTTCTCCTCCACCTAACCCGAACCGAGGAAACGCGTCAACGTCTATTCAATAGGAAACAGAGGTTTGTAGAATCATACCTTGTCCCGAGGCTTGCTCGGCGACAATACCTCGCAGCTAGTGCGGTCTTCGCCTCCGGTCTTGGACGGTGTCTGTGCAGCTCCTGGTCACACCGGGACTCACAACTCCTCCTCTCACCAGGACTGTCGGGATTGACAGTTGTCCTCCAGAGCAGCAGAAACCTCCCGCCTCTGTAGTAGTCCACACGGACCACCAGGAACTCCACACTCCTTATCCCACAAGGAAGTGGAAGGAGTCAAACCCTCCTGCAGGCGTACTAGTCACCCACACACTCTCCTGCCTCCAGTTGCAACTGCAGTTGTCCTTCCCTTGCTGCACCTCCCTTTGCGGGAAGCACTTGCTCGGGCTCTCTCTCGGTTACCAAAACCAGAGAGAATGACAACTTTGCAGAGCAACTGGTTGCACTGAGTTGTATCCAGAGAAGCCCCCAATACCCCTATATATATAAGAATGTCATGGGACAGGGTTCTCTATCCCGGGCAATGCGGGACTAAAGCAGGAGTAGAAGGGTTCGAGAATTTTCCACAAAAAGCAACTGGTTCGCAACCTAAAACGATCGGTTCACAGCTGAACCGATCGGTTCGGCCATTGAGCCGATCGGTTGGACCTGAGCCGACCGTTTGGGGCACTCCAACCGATCGGTTGGTTCCCTGAACCGATCGGTTCATGGTCCTAATCAGGCTCAAAAAGACTTTGCTTCTTTCTTTCCCAATTGGTATCGAATACCAATATTATTCCCAATCGTATTGGGCAATTTGAAACCAAAGGAAAATTCTTGCCGACATGACTTTCCCAACATGTCGGTTGCACCAGTTGAGCCGATCGGTTCAGCCCTTGAACCGATCATTTCAACCTGGTCATGAGCCAATTGACTCAACACTTGAGCCGACCGGTTCAGCAACCTCAGCCGACCGGTTCAACGCTTGAACCGATCGGTTGGGAATGCAGGTTGTGCAGAATCAGTCAATTGCGATTTCAATCAATCCGATACTCCAATCAATGCGTCCAACACCTTGAACCATATGATATTGAGCCATCGACTGATTGAGTGTTTAATTGAACTACTAAACTCCTTTAGTAATCAATCTAAACATTGCTTTGTGGACAAAACTCCTCTTCCAGGTTAAATCCTATGTGTGTCACCCTACAGGTTCATGTCACGTTGGCAGTGAAAGTCCATAACATTTATGACTTCACAAGCAAAGAGCGGTGCCTAGTCACACATTAGTGCTACCCAAGTGAAAGTAGAAAGTTGGAGAACAACTTTCAATCCTACAATTCGTGAATAGTGTTACAGTGAATGTATAATTCCTTTGTCACTGATATCCCGAATGAACTCGAGGCATGGACCAGTCATCCTGTCAACGTTCATTCACTTTCTTGATCTCAGAGTAGATTGAAGGAGATATGTATGACATCAATATCACATACTGATTCACACATGTGTGCGCACGCCTATCTCAATCCTACTCATCAGGTGGCCTTGGATATCAAACTCCCTCAGGAGGGACAAATCCCATATCTATCACTCACCCCTCAAAAGCCCCATGTGTCAAAGCCACCCAATCATCACCTTTATAACAACCCATGTTTTAGGACTGCGTTTGATGATGTCAAAGTGTGCCCAACGACATGTGTTGAGTGTAGTGATTTCAGGTCAAAGAATCACACTCACCACCATCACTGTGAGTACTGACTGTGACTACCATCTCATGGTTCCATGTGTTAAACTCACGGTGGGTCTGTCCGGTACACTTGTTCTCTAACAAGTACCTATGTGTTTGGTTTGATATCTCTATATCATGACTAATGATATTCTGTCATCAACCAACACCACAATCTAGTCTTGTGTGTCATTGTTGTCTATCAACCTTCCACAATGACATCCGACTAGGGACATAACAAGAATGTACAAACTCTTAGCATCTGTATGATCTCATCGTTCAGGTCCTCAACTGAAAGCATACATCATTGAGTATTGTCATTCTCTAGACATTCAATCTGTTCTATCACTATCTCATATGACTGAACCAGATAGAATTGGAAGCTTGCCTTTGATGTTTATCAAATCAATCTTAATGTATCCCATCAATCATCCCATGATTGGCTCTCAGGGCATACATACCAACAATATTCTCCCATAGTGAATTGCATGTAAGTCTGCCTTGCATCAGCTCATGACTCATGTCACCACTGGGCTCTCTCTCGTCCATTACACGATCAAAGCGACTTCACCTTCACACACTATGGCTCTTTTCAGACCTTCGCGAGGCCTCCTTCACCAACATCATCTTAATGAAGTGGTGACCGACACAACCTCTCTATAAGACTTCTTGCATCCTGATAAAGGATATGGTGGTTAACATCACATCTTAAGAACTGTCTCTATGTATCACCCTGAATGAGCACACATGCTCTCATAAGACCCTCTAGTCTAGATCATACTGTCCATTAGTATGGGGTGATAAACTGTACTATCATTGAGTTCTTCATGTATCCACTTCCACCTCATGGAAGTGAACCTTGGTCATACCCAAGAACTTTTGAACTCACATCATGGTGTGGTTGAGCCATCTTTCTCTCTTAAGTAGTTCAACCAAATCTATCCAGTGACGGTACTCTTCCTTTCTCACGTCATCTAGGTAAGACAATCTACCATAACCCATATTGCATCTTGACCTTCCTTGGTCTAGGGGAGACTCACAACATCCATAGTGATGAACTCCCATTCCCTCTCGAGAACTCTTTATACTTTATATCCATGCATTGGGTTACTGGTGTTCGTCCTTCACCTCTTGGCTTGCATGGCCACATGTTACATGTATTAGACATCCAAAGCTTTACCATCACTTACTATCTTTGTAGTTTCATGGTGCATGGTGATCATGATTTCCTCAAGATCAATTCCTCGGAAGCCCTAAACCACTCTCATCAGGGTTTTATTACCTTCCTATCCAAAGAAGTGTATCCAGGGTTCTACAACCATCCTTCTACCACATCAAGGACTAGGCTGGCTATCCAAACAACCACTAATCTTGTTCAACAGATCTCGTATGTCTGAGGGTTAGCCAAACTTATCTCTTTTTCTCAACTTAAGGTTAGCCTAACAACCTAACTTCTTCTAGCTTCCAGCTAAACTAGGTACTATATCTCAACCAGAGCATTCATTACCACTTCTTATCCTTAGGTGTTAGGTAACATACACCTCCATGTATTATACTTATCATTTCATCTCAAAATCTAAGTTGGTCTTCATCAAGAAGCTCTGAGCTCATCCTCATGGTGATCAAACTCAACCTTGGTTAACTTGCAAATTCCACATAGCTCTTGATAAAAAATCCTCATTAGCTGACTACACTACTTCTCTTAGTGTTTATAAACCATCCATGTATCATTCACTCCACCAAGGTATGTTACAATCTATGTCCTCATACCTCGTAGAAACGTTCCAACTCACATCATATTTTATCCTTGATGTACATCATGCGTACTGTCCCATCTCTCCCTCTCATAACAAGAGGAAATAAGCATTTGGCGGCCGTCCAAACACAAAGTTCTTCCTGTTCTAAGAGTAGAGATGATACATCCCACATCGCCAGTACACCTTCAATTCTAAGTTGAAATGTGCAACTTATGTCTCTACATCACAAACATCATGATATCAAAATTATTTCATTGAAAAACTGGTCTCGAACCTACTTGGGTCACCACACAATCCTTATTCATATCCTCTAGGTCTATAGGGTGTCGGCACTTTTGGGGTCATCCCTTTTCCCTTATGCATCCAGAGAGTGCCCTAATCATCTGCCCTTTGGGTCCCATGAGTTCATGAAGGTGATCAATCTCCTAACCCATGACCCTCAGACAATGGTAGTTGCTACCTCCCGACCCTATGGTCATGTGCAAGTAGGGAATTAGGCAACTCCTTCTTCTATCAGTATTATCCCCCACCTGACCCTAGGATAGACTTAGGATTCTATTATAGTACATGTCCAACTTAGAAGCTTACCCAATCCTTCATCATCTCTCTCTACATTCTTGGGTTGTCTTTCATCCTTTCTCAGGGATCATGGCAACCTGCCTACCTTGGTCAGGCCCCATGCCATTTACCTCCATGGTAACACATCCATATGCACTTAGAGATGGTTAACTATGGGTCTACAGGTTCAATCTCATGCCATGTACTTTTCACTTAGCTTTCTCAAGATCCTATAAAACCTCTTTAGGTTACCTTAACTCCAACAAAACTGGTATACACCCAACCAAAGGGTCCCTCTCCCAGGATGGGAGGAAACTACCACTCTTGACGATAAGGTCACAACCGTCCTTAGGGTTTACCTTCACATGAGCATGTCTAACCCAACAACTACTAAAGTACAAGCTGACCACCTATTAAACCATGCTAGGTCGTACTTGTTCTCTTTCCTCAACACTGGATCAACTTAGTTGTGAGGGGTTCATCAAACATACCCTTAACTTAAGGGGTTTTTGTTACCTCTACACATGAGGAGCATCATGTTCGAAACTATAGAGGCTCAAATCTCATCATGATCATTAGATACACTGCTTCCTCTCTTAGGCCTAGGAACCCTAGGTTCACCTTCGGGTGTCCAACTGCATGCTCAATCCCTTAACCACGAATCAAGCATGTCCAAGATATGTCATGTACTTTCATGATCTTTCTACTCGAGCAACACTTCAGAGTTGATTCCTCTTCTAGGACAACCAACTAGGTATAAATCCTCACAACTGGTGACTTAAACCTCCTCAGGGTCTAAAGCACTCTTTATCTCATCCAGTAGGTAATCACTTATACCATAGGTACCAGAAGCATCATCCTCTCTCTAGGATTTGGTTCCTCTTAAGATAACCAAGACATCATCAGCCTCCAGGGGTCAAGCATAAGGCAACCATATCATCCACTTAGGTCGCATCATCCTCAACTCCCCACTGTTCCTCATGTCTTAGAATCTAAGTTTCCAACCTTTTGCTCAGGTCCCACTTTCTCTTTCCAGAGCTAACTCCACATCCAACGTTACAACTAGAGGGCCTCTCTCCATGAAGTTGGATCAAGCTCACAAGCATATCCCTACCTGGTGAAGCCTATGTTCATGCTTATGTTTACTCAAGGTTATCCAGTATGCTTATCTCACCGGCTATCCAACATGCTCCCTTGGCCAGGCTTTTGACCTACTACCTATACTACATGACGTGCCCTGGTTGCATACTATGCCATGTTCATATAAGCTCATGGGGTTTCCATAGGTTCTTCTCTAATCTCATCCACAAAGGATCTATCCTTCACTCAAACATGCACAACCCTTCCCAGGGTTGGGTGGCCAAAGGTGCTAGGTCATCCAACCTCTCATGGTTCGTATGGAAATCCAAAGGCATGTCCATCCAAACACCCAGCTAACCATGACATCTAACTCATTATGACTGTCGGGACCCGTTACACTAAATGAGATTACTCAAAATATAAAACACAATCAATCACTATTTAATCACGTACCAAAAAATATGGGTAAATTAAAATCGATTTCAACGTCAACACTCACTCAAAAACATTTGCATGAGAGACCAACATCTCTTAAATCCATACTATGCTAAGGATTTGATACAAATTGTTCTATTGCCTTAGTCACAACATATATACACAGGAGAATGATATTCATATATGCCATACAAACAAGCATTAATATGCTAACAAAAGTTCGATTCGTTTGAAACATCATATACAAACTTTTTCTCGCCCGGACCTGAGAGTACAGGACGACTCTAGGACACACTAGACATCTAATCAACTTTATCAAAGATTCATTACTATAGCTCTTCTTTGCTGCCACATGCTTGTTTTCGTCACTTCTGATTACCTAAAAAAAGTGTGGCGAACCACAAGAGTGAGACCTAGTCCCAGCAAGAGATATAACCATCAACAACGTTTATTGATTACATCATTTTTATGTAATTAAATAGTTAAGAAGTTTAATCTGATATAACAAATAAGATCAATAGTACTGATGATTAACAAAATACATAAAGGAGCATATAATAAGTATCATTATTAACCAGACTATCATCCTTTATCTTGTTGACAATATAAGCAGTTCAGTAGCATATGCAGTTCTAGCATCATGAGCAATTCTAGTAACATATCATAGCTAACAACATGAGCATGTCTAATTGGTTGAACATGTCAACATTATAAGAAGAGCTAACAACATAAGTACAACTATCTAGATAAACATGATTAGCAATATATGCATCTCTAGTTACAAAGGCATGGCTAGCATGCTAAACATAACTCTTAACATGAGATATCTAACATCATGATTATAGTCAGTAGTAGCAGTATAGTTATCAACATAACCATGTCTACTATATGTATGCATCTACAATCTTAAGCATATCCACAACATAAGTATATCTACTATCTCTTAATTTCACTAAGCATCATCTTTATGTAAATAGAACAAACAAGGGTTATCATACATTGTGAAACGTTGTGCATAACCCTAAAAAAATATGCTATATGGCTATCTTATATCTTTTATTATGCCCTAGGGAATTTGAATCGTACCATTCAAAGTCCAACCGACCCCTGTGAAGGGCTATTCGGTTCCATACAAGATCTAGGAGTGCCGGTATCCTAAGATCTCTTCCCCTCGGTCAGTACGAGTAAAAAGGCAGTGACATATCAGTCAAAGCTGCCACCACAGCGACATATAGTCAAGCTGAAAACCACTAGTCCGACCTTAGTACAGGTCACGGCACTAGAAACCAGGGTATTCAAACCCAATCACTGAGGTACAACCACAGTTGTCCTCTAATCACATCATGTTATAATCACCGAGACACGACCAAAGTCGTTCTCAATCACATCAGATGTATGAGGCATGACAATAGCCAACCTCCACAATCTGCATTGTGGATGACAAGGATATATCCTCAACCTGCCACCCCCACATACTCAACAGTATGCGCTTCGAGTTTCCCTTAGGAATACTCATTTCACCATCCAGCAAGTTCTGACCCTGAAGATGGTTCTACGGCACAGGGCACTACATGATTAGAGTTGCACTTGATTAGTTATGCCAATTGGGTGAATTAAGGCTGCATCAAACAAGTGGATATACAAACCCTAATTCACTTCTAGCAAGCATATAAATATCAAAACTTGAAAATATATAAAACTTATGAAACATAATTTCCCATCTCATCATCACATGGTACTATTAACTTTCCAATCATGGGACTACACCAGTCATCATGTTATCACAAGATAATAATCTTTTTCACAATATCACAGGGTATCAACCCTTATCAACATAATAGGATTATACCTCATTCAGGGCCCAACCATGCCCATAGGTCATTAAGACCATCATATTATTCCCTGTAAGATCATCATTATCTTTGCATGCCTTATAACAAGGCTCAACAACATCAATTATATATAATACACCAGATCAACACAATATTGCATTAATGAGCTAGGAGATATTCATAAAAAATCATAGTAGGGTTGTATTAACATTAAGAACATTCCTTTATTACATCAACATGCAAGGAATCTAGATATGATTAACTCTCATCATATTCATTATACACATGTTTAGCATGAGAAAGTATCGACCATGTGGCTATAATAACCACCAATTAACATATCAAGGTTATGATCATAGTAAGGAGGTTATTCTACCATCATTCCATCATATAAGAATTTTAAACATGAATACTCATCTTTATCTAATTGCATTAGAATTATGTTCAACATGATAAATTATATCAATGTTACTAATTAGCACTCATATCCAAACCCTAACTCACGGCATCCTCATTGGATCATTGATGCATAAGGTGAAGCATCACCATCACATTCCATACCATTCTCAATTATGAACCAACATATAAATCAAGGTATAACCATCAGGTTATCACTTACTAGGGTTTCAACAATAATAGAGTACTCCATGATTGTATTAGTCATTCAAGGATTATTCATAACCAATTACCATCATTTAGTTATATTAAAGCTAGGTATAACAAGCTATATCTAATTAGGGTTACATATAAACACAATATGGTTATCATCCCTTCTATTCATATGAGTGAATAGGTAAGACTAACTTATTAAGGGTAACCCTCCATTTGTTCCATCATCATTCAACCCATATCACCATACCACAGTGTCACCCAGAACCATTGGATGCTTAAAAGGTAAGACAATTGGTTGTTTACATAAGTAAACACCTTGGATAAACCACCTATGAAGCCCTTGATTTGTGCTCTAGAATGAGTCACCATCTAACCCTATACATCCCTTGATAATCGATACAAAAGTTCCATTGAGAGTAGGGTAAAACCCACAATCGACTATTCAGTTAAAACAAGCCATCCATTGTCAACAATTAACCTCCTTAAGTTGATCATATAAAGGAAACCATCTAAATCACATTATTAGGACCAACATATTACATTAGCCATCATTCCACCTTAATGGAGGAATAAATAGTATATCTCAACCATTGGGTCAAGTTCACATGTTAAAACCATCAATTAGAGTATAGGTCCAACCATTGCATCAAGTAACCCAAGAAACCATTGGTCTAAGGCTTAATTGATGTTAAAACTATATGATTAACTCACTATAGATTGTAGGGACCTGATCCACCATAATTAGTGATCATTAAATCACTATAGGTTGTGAGATCAACAATATATTCATTAATCGGCATCAAATATTAAGTTGATGTCATCATTGATTAATATCATTAGTAGTGTACTTAATGATTGATCATTATACTTCTAATTGATCCAAAACATGATGTAAGGGGTGACCATAGGTTGTCACCATCATTTGACACCCTTGATCATGACCATCAGTTGTTATGAATACAACACCATAGGATTGTTGCAATGGTACCATAATCAGGTCATTATTTATAAAAGAAATCAGCTTTAAACCCTAAAATTGATCGTTGTTTGATAGGTGCTTATCACCATAGGTTGTCAAAACAACCTGATCCATGTCAAATCAAAACAAGAAAGATTATAAAATCAAAATCCAAGTCAAGCATAGCTTTTTAGTGCATGGATCATCATTTTTAAGCAAGAACATGATCTAAAAAGCTTATGGTAAGAAATAAACGTGGAGCAAGTTATAAAACTTGCCTCTAATGAGAATATGGAACCCCACACAGAAGAAATCACGAGCAGGTAGGGTAGAAAATCCAAGGGTAAGCTACGAATTTGTCCATCTAGCACCTTTCTTCATCAAATGAGCAAATCCTAAACATAAGGAGTAAGAAAGGTAGGGTTTTAGAGCTTTAGAATAATTTCTACCATGTAACAGCCTGGGTTTATACCCAAACCATAACGTTGTTGGTCATGTGCTACTGATTTCAACATTTAACAGAGTAAATTAGGTTCGATCGATCGTGTAATTTCACTAAATTCCATCGCACATATCAGTCAACTAATTAGTGTCGAGCAGGCGTTAAGAGTCGAGCAGTGTCGGTGCTGCCCGGCACCTGCGTAAACACTGACATCTACGAATAACACTGCTTTTAACCAAAACGTCTGATTATTCGAGTTAAATTGTGCGAATGGGAGTGAAATTCTACTCACAGCGGTTCAGGATGCCCGAATCGTCCGAAAATGCATCTAGAGCCTGTTTCTGGGCAAATTTTGGGTTGTCTTCAACCTCATAATAAGCGCAATTTGAATCGGCTGCACACAACAGCTATCTCGCACGAACATGTTGAAGGAAACGAGCTCTGAGTTGGGTTCTACTCATGGCTATGGTTGCGGATTTTGATTCTAGGCTCTTGGCCTAGCTCAAGGCGGCGATTTGGTGTTGTCCTTCGCACCCAAACGGTCCTGGTTCGGACCTGCTACTGCAAGCAGAAACTCCTTCACGTACAAGTGAAAAGGGAGTCTTGGCTGGGTGCCTAAACACAGCTAGGAGCTGCAAATTCTGGTTGGGACCACAAGGTCAGAGTCGGGGTCATCGATTCGAGGTGTTGGTCGCGCCCAAGAGAGCCCCTTAGCTGGCCGCTACAGCAGCTGTTGTTCTTGCTTGTCGGCACCCTAGCAGGAGGATGGGGTGTAGGTGGTTGGGCGAGGAAGGAGGAAGGAGAAGGGTAGAGAAATGGAGGATGGAGGGGGACGGAGCTCAAGCACTTGCTATATCACCCTAAATCGCCCCCGTGCGACCTCCTTGAGCTGCTCTCGATCACACAGGTTGGGCGCTGCTACAGTACACCACTTCAAGCGGTTCTGTAAGTCTATCATGAAGGAAGAAGATAAGGGAAAGAATTATATAGCTAATTATATTGGAAAAATTTCATATTTAACCCTAGAACTTGAAACCCTCATAACCTTTTCCTCAGATGTCCGATTTGCACGATTCTTTTTGCAACATTTCAAGCACGGAATCCTCTACAATCTCAAAGCATGAAATCATACTAATTAGACTATAACACTCGATCAAAGCACTAATTGCATCAGTGGGTACTTAATTCAACTTAATCAACTTAATGATGCACTAAGCATTAAATTTTGGTAATTAAACTTGTTCAACTCATTAAGCAAGTTTAGAGGCCTTACAATGTCATCTCTCTCTCTCTAACCTCCACTTAGGGTTAGGGTTAACATCATCCTTAGATGATGTGCTAGGTCTCTACTTTAATGGAGATCTCTACCTCCAAGACTAACTTTCTCTACTCATCCTCCTGACAAGAAGGTCTAGCCTTAGGTCTCTCCTGAGGGCAATGACAACTTATGTCATACGACCTAAGCATGTATTTATTCTTTTATGCTTACTCTATTAAACTTATGTCCATGACATCTTATTTACATGCTTTTTATTAATTTGGTAGAGGATTCTTTAATCCTTATCATCCTTACCCATACCTTAAGAGGGTGAGGAGAAGAGAGGAAGCCCTAATCCTTAAGGTCCTTAACATAATTTGAGTTGAGAAGGGATGAACAAGATGAGAGAGTCCTAAAGGTATCTTATTCCGATTCATACCCTAAGACTTTGGCCAGGCAGTCACACGGATCTGGGAGTCCTCGTATTCCGACTAGTGGTGCGGAGGTAAATATTGCTAGCCCCCAGTCGTGATCCTTTTCTAGACACCTCTGTCTTTCAGATAATTCTCTAATAACTCCCTTGGGTTCTACAGAATTTATAAAATTTAATAATTAGTAATGATTAAGTGAGGAAGCTTCGCTCTAATACCAATTGTAATGACCCCGCCTCCCGGTAACCCCCAATTAAGTGAGACGAAAATGTCAGAGCCGTTAACCAATAACCCGGATTAAAGGTTCGACAAATAATCAATAACAATTAATAAAATTTAGCAACTAAACTGAAAACTGGTATAAAATAAAACTTTACTTACCTTTCTAAAACTGGGATATCTAAACTTCTATCCATGAAGATACTAATCTAACTAATCCTCCTGTGCACGTTAATTCTCATTTATTTCCTCATATGCCACTTTACTGTTTGTTCTTTTCATTTGTACCTAAAACACCGACAAATGAAACGTCAGTCAGCAAGAAGCTGGTATGTGGGGGAAGCAATAATCGTGCAACTATAATAATAAAGTAATCAGCCAATTATCATTTAACAGCCAAGATTACATTTTAAACCATACTACTCAATCCTTTCCTATCCCCTATCTCTGTGTTGTCCATGTAGTGGACTGAGATCCTACCTCTCTCTAGGTAGATCCTTATTAAACCCCGCATGATCCTACCTAATAGGTAGATCAATATCTAGGGTTGAGTCGTATGGCACTACCCATAGGTAGTCCAATCCCTGACTCAAAGTAACTTGATGGACCTACCCCATTGGCAGCCATATACTAAGTCATCCAATGACCTGATGGGCCTACCCCATTGGTAGCCATTTACTAGGTCAACCCATTAAGCTACAAAGGGGACTAGGATCTGAGCTAGTAGGCACATCTCTTATGTGATAGTCATATTCACATTATAATTTGCATGAATTAAATTCATCCAACAATTAATTCAAGCCACGATGTAAACATCGATAAAATCATCGGCAAACTAATGCAGGATAATCATAAGCGTAACCACATACCTGTCAAGTTGATGTGAGACAGAAACAATCCAATCAACAAAAGGAAATCAAGCATTCAATAAGATCCTGAAACAATTCTACAATTTCCTTTTATTACTCATGTCATTAAGATCTATTAAATCTAGCTCGCTTCCTAGGGTTTCTAGTCCACTTTTAGGGTTTCCATTACAATTAGGGTTTCTCTTCATCTTTTACTATTTTAAACCCTAATTTAACGCAATTGATCACAAACCCTAATTATCTCAACATCTAATCCTCAGTTTCAGATTTAAGGCATAATTAACCATTAAATAAGTCCATTAAGCATCTTTTACATTAAAGCGACTATTTTCATCCTTTTAATATATAACAAGATCATTATGCTCATTTATCGTCAATTCATAGTTCATTATGATTGAATTTACATGCGAACTCTATTTGTCATTAATTCCATCTTGATTCATTCAAAAACCCTAATTTCTATATTATGGTTATTTATCCACAGTTTAGGACCTTTAATGCCCAAAATAGCCTAGGGTCACTATATCTCATCTTTATTCACCACTTTGAATAATTAAAGCTATTAAGAGTCGAATTTGTCAACATTACGGTTTCAAGGCCCATTAAAGTATTATTCATGCACATGAAACTCGAAATTAAACTAATTACATGAAAAGTTCATCCTTTTTGTTCCTAATGTGCCCTTTCATCATTAACAGGTTAATACCAGCTCTAATCATCCATTAAACCCTACTAATCACATTAATCATATTAAAATAGGGTTTCTTAATCTTTAATTCACTAAAGTTGATAACTTCTTTTACTTTTTGAATTGAAACAAGAATTAGCTTTCAACTATATTTTTATTGGATTCCTCTCGATTTTTTGAGAAAAATGCATATATTATTCGTATCCATCCAAGCTACCGATTATTAGATATGAATTTTGCAAATTTGACTTACTTGAGCCAATCCGGGAGCGCCACGTCACCCTTGCCATGCAACATTAGCTTTTGGGAAACATAACTGAATTACGTTTCTACCCTTGGTTAAGTAACTGGTCCTTCAGCCCGTGGAGGGGCAAACTCGTCCAACTGACCGTAGGTCGTCTTCCACCTCCAGACTCTGTGGCTGCCGCCAAACGCAGCACTCTACAGGGTTACTCCTCCTTCACCAACCCTTAATCTAGCTCCTCCGCAAACCCTGGCACACAGGGCGCCTCCTCGCTCGTGTTTAAGGTGGTTCAGTTCAGGCATACTCAGCCCGCAACAAGCGGTCGACCCTGCAGCCATGATGCCGCTGCTGTGCGTGGCCTAGGGAATCAGGACGATGGTCGCGCCCATCTCTGACCACATGCGACGTCACTCATCCGCCGAGATGATTCCACAGTTCCTTGCTGTTCCAGGGTTGGCGTTATCCTCTAACCCAGGGTTTGCTTGGAACGAACAAGAAGAAGAAGAATAGGAGAGAGGGGTGCATGGGGTCCTTCTTGAACTCACCCTAGGGCTATGTCCCTTTTATAGGGTGAAGTATGAAGCCCTAAGGCGTGCCTCATGAGGACTCAAGTCCTAAACTCGAAAGGAAACATACTTTCCTTGGTTGTAAAGCAACCATCTCTCTCTCTCTTCATTATCTCCTATTTCCTTGATATTCCTTGTTGTATGGATATTTAGGAATTTGAAATTCCTCTCCCTTATTCTCTTTAATCTTGTCTTTTAATTCATTGGCCTCGAAATTATATTATCCTCAAGTAGGAAATACTCCTTCTTAATAAAACCACATAATTCCATTAATTATGTATTCCCATTATCCTTATTTTGCAATTTTGATATTTTCTCTTTCTTTCCTCTTTATTGGGACTCCTTGGATCCCAAGAAATTCTATTATTTCGAAATCCTTTTATTGGATACTCATTATCCTTCTAGATGCATCTAAATGCATTATTCTTCATTATCATGTATATTTCTTATTAAAATATTTCTTTTTGAGGATTTCTCTTTATTTCTCTTTTATTTTCCTCATTGGTATTCCTTTTATCATTAGGCATCCTTGGAATATGAAGAATAACTCAATTACACCTCTTTTCACTAGTTTCCCACATTTTGCCATTGTTTTAAATTTCTTTCTTAATAAAGAAATACTTTATTAATATTTTCTTTTCTTATTGCTTTTCTTTGTAACTTTGGACTCCTTGGAACCCAAGGAACCCATGTGTCATGAAATCCACCTTTGGATTAAGTTCTTTACCTTCTAAAGGTTTCCACATCTTACTTTTCTCGATTTCTTAATTAATTGAATTTCCTTATTATTGGGCCCAATATCCAATAAAGCCCACAATACAATCATCAAGGCTATTGTAAACGAAATTACATCATTATTTGTCCAATATGAGAGTTTACATTTCTCATCAGATGAACCCAAAATTGGGGTTGTAACAGTGCATATGGCCTTACAAGATTGTACACATGTGTCACAAGACTGTACATGTGCGTCACAAGATTGGGCACATGTATCACAAGACTGTACACATGTGTCACAACACTTTAGACATGGTCCCACAAGACTGTACACATGCGTCACAAGATTGTAGACATGTGTCACAAGACTGTAAACATAGTCCTACAAGACTGTACAAATGGTCCTACAAGTTTGTACACGTGGTCCTACAAGACTGTGTACAAATGTGTACAAGACTATACACATGGTCCTACAATATTGTACACATGTGTACAAGAATGTACACATGATATTATACCAATTGTTACATACATTTTGTTACAAGTGAACAAAAGGTATGTAACTATTGCTACAATATATGTGACACATGTAACATATCGAAACTTTGACATATTCTCTTTTTGTCCCTTTCCCAATATTTTCATATCATTTCTATCTTTTTTGGCCTTGATGCTTAAATTGTGGAATTTATAGTGGTTTGGTGAACACTTTTTCAATAATTATACCAATGGAAGGGTTTATGCACAAATACCTCAGTGAAAGCCTAATTACCATAATTAAGTGCTCCAAACCTTAATCTAACTTTTTGATGTGATTTGAAAACATAAAATGAGCCTAAGTTTCAAATTTGATTCGATTTGGATGTTGTTTGTGTAAGTTATACAACTTTAGGTACATTCTGGACTTTATGCAATTTACCCAATTGGGAGGTTTTCTTTGCAAATTATCACCTGAATTTTAATCCTTAGATATTTCCTTACCATTCTCAAGATTTTGAACCATGCAACACCTGGCTAGTTGCACCTTGATTTGAAGGTGTTACTTTCCAAGGGCATTATAGGGATTACCCTCTTTATAAATGTGCTTATCTTTAAAAGCTATCAACCAATGGGGTTATTTCTTTGTTTGAAGGATGGTGGAGATGGCCTAGAAGGCTCCAGGGGCGTTTAGGACTAACCTTTAATATACAAGAAGATCCTATGAGCTATCCTCTTGCATGTCCATGAAGCCCTAGCCTAAGGACACATGGAAAGTCCCATAGACACCTCATACTTGCCCCTTTCTTTATAAAGCCATGCCTACCCCTTTACCTCCCAATCCAAGAAGAAATCCTCTCCTTATCTTTCCCACATCTTAGAGCATCATCCCTTCTATATTTGTCCATGAAGTTGCTGTCCCAAGGTAAAAGAAGGTGCCTACCTTGATGAAGAAGGCTCCTAGGGTTCCAAATTTCTCTATTTAGGATTTCTTAAGCTCCTCCTTGGTGATTTTGACCAAAACTAGTAAGAATCCTCCTTTCCTTCCTTGTTTTCATGCTTTTAGTATTCATCCTACCTTCTTCCAGGTTGGAACCATTACCTTCCATGGTAAAACTCCACCTAGAACCCTAAAACATCTCATCTCCATGCTCTTTTGCTAGGGTTTCCACCTTTAAAGTGGAGAAGGTGATCTTTGCTCAAGAAAGGAGCTTGGCTTGAATCAACCAGACCTTCTAATCTCATGATCCTTTCTATTTGGACCTTCTTACCTTCGAAGAGGCAAGTTTTGTTAACCCCCTTCTCATATATTGCTTAGTACATGCTTAAAACCCATGCTTCTATGTTTAAAATCGATGATTTCCATCTCTTTTTACCATGTTCTTCTAGGGTTTTGGTTTGTTGCTATTTTACCTTCTCCAGAAGCTCTAATTTGGTTACTATGCAACTTCAAACCCAATTTTGGGTCAAATGGTATTTTCTCCCGCTCCCTCTCTCCTCAATCATCTTGATCAGTTTGATGATGTGGCAATTTCCTATTGGTCAGTATTGAAAAATTCATATCTTCTAATCCATTTATCCCAATTTGACAAATAAATATGTCTTGGAATCTAAAAATTAATCTCTATCTAATAAAAATATTTTTAAGGTCTAATTTCATGGTTGGATGAAGGATGATTTTTGTAAAATGAATTTGATGCATAAAATCCATAAAAATTACATCTTAATAATCATAACTCCAAAATTAACATAAAAATATGTTTTCTTCATCAAGAGAACCTAATAAGTTCATTGGTGATATTTTTTAAAATATAAATCTGAGTTTTACTAAAAATTCCAATTTAGGGTTTCTATACATTAATGTGCACTATGTACTCTAATACATGTTAATACATTAAAAATAGGCAAAGTGGAACTTGGACTCAATTAAAGTGGTGAAAGTTAGTAATTGATATCAATAAGAGAGGTATGTTCAATCCCTATTTATGTATATGCAATCCCTCTTTATGTATGTGCATTCTTTGCACCCTATGTTGAGATAATTGTAGCCAAATAATATATTTCCCTAATGAGGCTTAAATGAACCCTAAATATTCTATTCTTGAATCCTAATATTGTTCATGCCTCAAATCAGATTATAATTTCTTCTTGTTTGGGTATTATACCCCACTACCATGCTTATTGAATATTATGACTACTCTTGCCATGAGTACTTTTTTAGCATGTAGATTTATGTTCTATTTAATTTAAAGTAGCGGTACTTATGTACAACCACCCACAGAGGACATGCATTTAATCGCCAAGGGAATATTTTTATTCTCCCCTATATAATTGTGTAGGTGACTAGGAATGTCTTATTTTCCCCTCACCTATTGGTTAGAGGTTCGGTGGTGCCTCAACCCTACTTAGTTAGGTAGACATAATTATCTTACATGCAAATCCTTTTTAATATAATTGTTAATGGCAAGTTTCTTTTGAATATAGCCTCATACTCTTGTTATCTTCATCTTACGATGAAAACTAGCCTTTATTTACATGTTTTCTTTTCATTGATATCCTATTCATATTTGTTGACACATACTTTCTTTTCCTTTTCCTTTTGCTGGGTGTTTTCCTAACCACCCAGGTTTAGATCAAGGTGTTGAACATGACCAAGGAGAACATAGCTTCCAACATGGACCTAGCTCTTGGATATGTTTCTTTGTAGATAAGATTTAATGTAGTTTAGACTTCCCTCTATCTATATCCTTTTATTATATCTTAATGTAAACCCTAGTGGGAGATTTTGATGTACTTGTGTAATCTTTTATGAAAGTTGAATACAGTCAATTATTTTTATTCTGCTGCTACACTTTGGTCTTTTGCATACCATTTATTGAAATTTGAAAATTTTACACCTATTCCAGCATACCTTTGAGTGTGTTTGGAATGGATGTTAATTATTCACATTTTTTTCTTTAGTAAGGGGGTGATCTCGCCTCCTTATAACACATGTTTACAAAATGTATGTAACTATTGGTACAATATATGTGACACATGTGTACAAGACTGTGCACATTGTATTATTAGACTGTAGACATGGCCCTACAATACATTACACATGTGTACAACACTGTACACATGGTCCTACAAGATTGCACACATGTGTACAAGACTCTACACATGGTCCTAAAAGACATTACACATGTGTCACAAGACTATACACATGGTCACAAGACTGTACACATGTGTCACAATACTGTAAAATGGTCCTACAAGACTGAACACATGTGTAAAAGACTGTACATGTGACATCCCACTATCACTCAGACAACGAAATGACACGTGAAAATGTGCGGAACCACACTATTACTTGAAAACAATGGTTAACTAAAATCGATTACGAAAACGTACATAAGAGGACTTTTACTTCCAAATCCTGCATCAAACCATGTTATATAAATATTACGAAGCCGACATATGCCACAGCTTAAAGGAATCAGCTGTCCTACCAATCACATGAGTTCATCACCTGTTTAGATGTACATAAAAGGCCGTATAAGGCCAATAGCAGGATACACAGAATTACAACAGCTTTACATTGTGAAACGTCATCGAAACACCTCCAAGGACCTGAGAGAACAGGGATGACTCTAGGAATATACTACAAAACACCAAAACATGCATCATCTCCATCTCTTTCCTGCTACTGATCCTCTTCTTGTTGTTCAGCCACAACCTCACGACTCCCTCGTCTACCTTGACCGCCTAAAAAGGTTGTAACCCAATGGGGTGAGACACACAATCCCAGCAAGAAACATAACTCCCCGCCGAAATTATAAAACTCCAAAAAATAGTAAAATAGGAAAAGCAGGTAACTGTTATATACAGATAATATGAGTAGTATACTAAGCAGGACTTACAATATCATTCATCTTGCCAAAATTTTGGGATGCCTGTAACCTGATTTTCTTCTTTATGGAACATGATTGACAAGATAAGATTTATAAGATCTTATCACAAAACATAAGGAACGTATAAATAATTGTAAGGTATAACAAGATCAGTTATACAAGCAAGGTCTCAAACAATGTTCTGTATTTTGTATGAAGCAATAAACACTACTCGGCTGAATTACGTATTATTATGCCCTGAGGAAATGAGTCGTACCACTCAGATCCAACCGACGGCTACGAACCCGGACCCGGTGCCATACAAGGTCAATGGAAGAGTCAGATTCCACGACCTCACCACCTCGTGGTCAGTGCACGAGAACCAAAGTAGGACCGCAGTCTCATGCATAAGTGGCCTCAGCCACAGGGTCAGCTCCGTAAGCTACACATAACACTAGCCCACCTTGGTACAAGTCTCGACGATAATAAAACTTGAGCCACGGGCTTGTTCACCGTGCTCTGAGCCATGGATGCGTTCATGCTCTGTCACGTATCCTGAGCCATGAGCCTATTCACAATGCTCCATATACCCCAAGTCTGCAACCACAACTGTACACGAATCCTATCTATTTTAGGCTAGGAGAAACCTCACATATTCAACAATATGCGCTCCAGGTTAACCCGTAGGAGAACCCGTTTCACCATCACCAGCTACTAACGATGATGGATCTATGGCCAGGGCAACTACATGATTAGTTTCACTATAATTGATTAGTATATTTTAAGCGGATTGTTGAGGCAACCAAGTTGTAAAGCATACAAGCATTAAGTTATGTTATTACTAAAATCATCACACTGTCTTGGGATCTAAATCCCTCATTACAAAGCCACTGCCTCTCAAGGCATCATCACCTGGGATAACAATCCCTTATCTCATCAGTAAGAGGATAACACCTCACTAGGCACACAACCTTCGTCAGGTTCACAGACCTATCTTATTATACTGATAATACATGTTATCTCATCAACAAGAGTTATTATCATGATACAGTGTTATTCAAACACATAGGCCTCATAGCTCTCACTTGGCTATGAATTCATCTGATACACCTACATGGTTAGTATAAACTTCAAGAGAGATAACTTCAGAAATCATCAGACATAGAGCTTTACTGATGCACATATCATGATTCTCACTATGTGTGGCATACTTGTTTCGATTATATTACTGTTATCAAGACATGGCATCCATCTATGCTTTTTACATTATAAACATGAGAAAGCATCTTGGCATCATCTGTAAACATCCAACATAGCATAGGCTTGCAAACTAACATTTATAACCATCAACGGTGCAAAGACATGATAAAGAACCATTAGCTAAGTCTTCGGGTTGGTCATAACCCTCACCAAAAGTTCAAACTCCCCTCACTATAGGTGGTACCAGGAAGGGTAGCATCCTTTACTAGAGGCCTATTGCCCAAGCACTTAGCCACACATATCGGCCAACTGAAGAGTGCCTCTATGCATAAGTTATATCAGGCAACCAGACCTGATGGAGTATGTCGTGCAACCAAAGCTATGTGTGATGGGAATCTACTGTATCGGTCAAGACCCTATCGGCTAGCTGGGGTTAGGGTTCATATCGGGAAGCCTTCAACCATAACGACCAAGGCCATGGCGCCCAGCTCAACACTGTAACGCCCACCATGTACACATCAGCAAACGATATAGGGCCACCTCAAGGAAGCCTATCTCCCACAAGATCAGGTACTCCATATCGGTCACCATCAAGGTACTCACGATGGTTTACCACCCAACACTATTTGGGGCAGCATCCTAAGACCAACCCATCTTGTGTCGCCCAGGACATCAAACAGAGATAACAATTAGACACCATCTCGTCCCAAGGAAATACACCAACTAGGGAAAAAAGGGGTCATCACGGTCAAGGCATATCGCCTGAGCTCGTCAATAGAAACAAGAGGACCATAACGGGCAAAAAGCCAACCGAACACAACATATCCATATTGGCCAGGCCAAGTCCCACGACAAGGAGGTGTCGGGCAACATCTCATCAAGGGTGTATCGTGCAAGGCACCAAGCCCTATCGCGACAAGGTCATCTTCAAGCTCAAAATCACCATCATCAAAACCTTAAAAGATCAAGAGCATTGGCTCACCTCTTAACAACCACGAGAGAGGGGTCTTGTACAATCTCCATCACCAATCGGGCAACATGATGGATCACCTCCATCCTAGGTCAAGCTCCCAACCTCTACAAGGTCAACATCTACCCATGGCTCACCTCTCAAATCCATGGTGAGAGAAGAGTGTTGCCCAAGCAACTAGGGTATAAACTCACCTCTCAACAACCAAGAGAGAGGGGTTTTTCCTATATAACTAGAGTCGAGCTCACTTCTCAAAACCAAAGGAGGGAGAGGGATATTACCCAAGAAACTCTACACATATCGTTCGGCCACCAAGGTCAAAAACACATCTAAAACACCCATAGCAACACGGTCATATATCCAACAAGATCAAAGGTGCCAACTAAAGCAAGAAACATATCTAGCAAGGAGTGTGGCCGATCAAGATGAAACATATTATGCAACAAGAAAAGGGAGTAGTATAGATAAGGTTAGGACTTATGTAACCCGCCTTAAGCAAGCTCCAAGCTCCTAGCACCAAGCTCCCAAGCTCAAGCACCACCTTCAGCCACCTCAAGAAGAAGAATAAACTTGTAACCACCATGGCCGAGGAGCAAGAAAGGAAAGGAGAAGAAGAAGGTGCTAAGGAAAGAAGGGAAGATGCTTACCACAAGAAGAAGAACAAGGCACTCTAGGGTTTGACCACCACTAGAGGAAAAAGAAGAATTCAAGGAGTAGAAGAGGGATCGACCACCAAGCTTTGTAAAGGAAGAGTATCGTCCACTAAGGAAGAGAGAACTAAGGCACTAAAGAGATCCTTAGAAAGAGAAAGGGAATACATATATAGAAGAGGGTGGAGGAGAAACCAAGTTAAGGTGTCGCCTACTATGGGACACTTGTCCATGGACGATGCCACCTCCTTATCTCACCTCATACACATGTCCAAGGAAAAATGCCACATGCAAGCATCATGTACCAAGTGTCCACTAGTGGAGACACAAATGAGGTCAAAGGGGTCCATGGCCGATACACCCACTCCTTGCCCGATACAGCCCCATGGGCGACACACTTATGGCTGATACAAGGAACTCTAGCCGGATACAGGGTCCAACAAGGCAAAGCAAGGCCCAAACAAAGCAAAAGAAGGCTCAAGTCAACTCAGGCAATGAACCCAACCCTTCCTCTCAACTCTAGAGGAAGCAAGGAGAGAGAAAAACATCTCTCAAGGTGACAAACTTGCGCATCAACCCTAGACTTAGGTCATTTGCAAGTAGCACCTCCAACACTCAACAAAGCACATGCTAACCCTAATCACCATTAAAAGGTGATAAGCAAGAAACCAAGCACCAGGGTTAGGTAAAACAAACAGGATAAGCCCAAAACAAAGGTCAGGGTCCTTACAAGCCATAAACCTCTACAAAGGGATTTTGCCCCTGAAATCCGAAGAGAAAAGTGAGGGACACTTCCTCCTCATCTCCTCATCAAGCTCCCATGTGGCTTCCTCAACGCCATGATGATGCCAAAGAACCTTTACAAGAACCAAGTCCTTCTTCAACTTCTTCACTCTTCTATAAAGAATCATCACAGGACCTTCCTCATAGGTCACATCTTCATCAAGCTCAACCTCAGCTGGCTATATCACTGTTCTAGTGTCTAGATGACTTTTCTTTAGCATACTGACATGAAACACTAGATGCAACATGTGCAACTCTAGCGGAAGATCTAACTTGTAAGCTACTTTGCCAACACGTGCTATCACCGGATATGGCACCATATACCTGGGTGCCAACTTACCTTTCTGGCCAAACCTTAGCACACCCTTCCATGATGAGACCTTGAGATATACTTTGTCTCCCACCTGGAATTCTAGAGGTCGGCGGTGATTATCTGCATACGACTTCTACCTATCCTGTGCCGCCTTCAACTGTTGTTGTATTATTCTGATCTTGTCTGTTGTATGTTGTACTTACTCTGGACCCAAAATCTGATACTCACCAGACTCATACCAACATAAGGGAGATCTACCCTTCCTCCCATATAGAGCCTCGTAAGGTGCCATGTCAATGCTCCGCGGGTAAGTGTTGTTGTAGGCGAACTCTATCAAACTGAGATGCATGTCCCAACTGCCTAGAAATTGCAAAACACAAGCTCGAAGAATATCCTCCAAAGTCTGAATAGTCCTTTCAGACTGTCCATCTGTCTGCGGGTGGAAAGCAGTGCTGAACCTCAACTGGGTTCCCAACGCTTTGTGTAGTTGTTCCCAGAAATGACTCGTGAACTGGGGACCTCTGTCAGAGACTATAGTTGCGGGTACACCGTGCAAATGCACTATCTCATCTACATACACCTGAGCAAGCTTTTCTACTGTATATGCTATCTTTACAGGTATGAAATGAGTAGACTTTGTTAATATGTCCACTATTACCCAAATGGAATCATGATTCCTAGTTGTCCTTGGCAGACCAACTACGGAATCCATGGTTATGTGATCCCATTTCCACTGCGGTATCGGCATGGGTTGTAACATACCTGCCAGCTTCTGATGATCGGCCTTAACTTGCTGGCATACTGCACATCTTGCCACAAACTCGGCTACATCCTTCTTCAAACCTGTCCACCAATACAGATCCTTTAGATCATGTTACATCTTGGTGACTCCTTGATGCATGGCATACATTGATGTGTGTGCTTCCTCGAGCACTAACTTCCTCAGATTATCAGTATCAGGGACCACCATCCTACCATGATAGCAAACTAGCCCATCCTCGGACTCATGGAACCCATCACGCTTTTCGCTGTCGAACTTTGATCTTATCAACTTACTGTATCATCAGTCTGCTGTGCATCTTTGATCTGCTGCCTCAGTGTAGGCTTGACTTGCATTTGTGCCAACAGACCTGCCAACAAGGAAACTTCTAACTATACATTCATCTACTGCAAGTAGACAAACATATCCCATCTATGGCACACTAAGGAACTCAGCTGTGCCCTTTTTGTGGGAAGGGAAGAAGACTTCCTACTAAGCACATCAACTACCACATTTGCCTTACCAGGATGATACTCAATGGTGCAGTCATAATCATTGATTAGCTCCATTCAGCGACACTGTCACATGTTCAGCTCACTTTGCGAGAAGATGTACTTCAAGTTCTTATGGTCTGTAAAGATCTGGCACACCTCCCCATAAAGATAATGTCTCCAAATCTTTAGTGCATGCACTACCGCTGCCAACTCCAAATCATGTGTTGGATAATTCTCCTCATGTTTCTTAAGCTGTCGTGAGGCAAAAGAAACCACATGATCCTCCTACATCAACACACATCCTAGGCCCTTCTTGGAAGAATCACTGGAAAACAACATAACCTTTCCCAGGTTCTGGCAGCACTAACACTGGAGCACTAGTCATCTTTTCCTTCAAACTTTGAAAAGCTTGTTGACAACAAATATCCCAAACAAAAGGGACATCCTTCCTGGTCAAATTTGTCAGCGGCAACGCGATCACACTGAAGTCTCTTATAAATCTTTGGTAGTAGCCTGTTAAACCCAGAAAACTATGGACTTCTGTTGGCGTCCTCGATTGCTCCCAATCTACGACTAACTCTACCTTCTTGGGATCCACTCTGACTCCTTCTACAGATATCACATGACCCAAGAAAGTTACTTCTTTCAACCAGAATTCACACTTACTGAACTTGGCATATAGCTGGTGTTGGCGAAGAAGAGTCAATGATTGTCGAAGATGCTGCTCATGATCTTGACTATCCCGACTATAGATCAGGATGTCGTCTATAAAGACTACAACAAATTGATCTAGAAGTGGATGGAACACCCTGTTCATCAGGTCCATGAAAGCAGCAGGCGCATTAGTTAGCCCAAATGACATAACCACAAACTCAAAGTGACCGTACCTCATCCTAAAAGCTGACTTAGGTATGTCCTCATCCTTAATCCGCAACTGATGGTACCCAGACCGTAGGTAGATCTTTGAGAATATTGTGGCCCCATGTAACTGATCAAACATATCATCTGTCCTCGGCAACGGGTACTTGTTCTTAATCGTGACTTTGTTCAACTGTCGGTAATCCATACACAACCACATCGAACCATCCTTCTTCTTAACAAATAGGACTAGAGCACCCCAAGGCGATGTGCTTGGTCGGATGTAACCCTTATCCAACAACTCCTGTAACTACTTCTTTAGCTCTGCCATCTCAACTGGAGCCATCCTGTACGGTGTCTAAGCAACTGGCTGTGTTCCTGGTACTAGATTGATCTCGAAGTCAATCTCTCAAGGTGGGGGAACACTGGGAAACTCTTCAGCGAATACATCCGCAAACTCTCAGACAATTGGCACCTCCTCCAGGCTAGGACCTCTTGCCTTGGTATCCACAACGTGAGCAAAAAACGCCTTACAACCTTGTCGTAGCAACTTCTCTACAACCATAGTTGACACTATACATGTTGGAAGAATCTTCCTCTCTCCTTGGAAGACCCACTTCTCACCTCTGTCATCAAACACTGCCTGCTTGGAACCACAGTCCACCATAGCCTTATACTTTTGTAAGGTATCCATCCCAAGGATTACATCAAATCCATACATATCAAGTGGTATAAGATCCACTTGTATATTGTGTCCCGAAAAAGATAAGACACAAGATGGGCATTCTTCTTGAAGCTCCGAAGAACCATCAAGAGGGCTTTCTAACAATAGGCTATCTTTCTTATGGCTAACAGGTAACATGCAGTTATCAAGCATAGAACGTGTGATAAAAGAGTGTGTAGCACCCAGGTCAACTAGAACAGATATAAAGCAAGAAGAAGACAAATTAGAATGAAATAACTCCATCTGACATGCCACCACTCGCGGGTTGACTATCACCTCCAGCTGACTCATAGCATAGAATCGAGCCGTTGCTTGTTGCCATCTACGTCCTCTGCTTCCTTGAGCAGACGATCCTACTTGCAACGCCTGGCCACGTCCTCGCCCCCTGCTACTACTGGGCTGCTGTCTATCTGGCCCTTGTTGGTTCTGCCTTAGCTGTTGTGTTACTTTGACATCTCTCTTTGGGCAGTTTAGCTAGAAATGCCTTATCTGTCCACAGATATAGCATGCCCTATCCTTAAACTGTGGTCTAGATGGCCCTATCATTGCCACAGAAGCCGTACTATGCACCTTTGATGGTGAAGAAACATAACCTATTCCCTTACTTGGGGACCATTGCGATGGTGCACTGGAACCTCTCATCATGGATGGTGCTGAAAACCTTGGCTTCTTAAAGCCACCAGACCTTTGTCCCTGAAACTGAGCAGGCCTCTTCTTGGTCATGGCCTCTCTCTTCTCTCTAACTGACTGTTCGATCCTCTAGACAGATTCCATGAATGTAGCAAACCGTTCTCTGTTCTCCAAAGCAGCAGCTGGTGTAGTCAACTCTGCACTCAGACCCTTCTCAAACTATATGATTTGTTCATCATCTGTTGCTGCCATGTGAGGATAAAACCTCAATAAGTTCATGAACTTGGATTCATACTTGGTGACACTCATCTGTCCTTGGCGCAGTCGCTCGAACTGGTTGATCTTTTCATCCAGATACGTCTTCGGAAAGTATTTGCAGACAAACTCGCGCCAGAAAACCTCCCAACCGATCTCCTTAATAGGTCTCTTCTCCTCTTCGATGGCCCACTAGTGGCCTGTGCTACCCTTCAGAAGGTGGACAACATGCTTTACTTTGTCTAATTCGGGGATGTCAAGGATCTGGAAGGCCTTCTCAAGACCTGTCAGCCACAGATCTACATCTGTTGGATCAGCCGTCCCAGCATAATCCGAAGCTCCGACTCGGTGAAGCCGCACAAAGGTCTTCCCAATACCCGATGTTTAACCATGGGGAGCTTGTGCTCTCGGCGGAGGCACTGGAAATCTCTCTACCATGAGATTCATCATAGCCATCAACTACCCCATAAGCTGCCGGTAGGCAGGATTTTCGAGAATGGCTGGGTCAAGCTGGGGGACCTCAGGCACCCGATCTTCATGTGCCTACACTCTAGCTCCATCAACTGATGCATCCTCATTATTCTCGACAGCATGTTCTTCATGATTTCCAGACATCTTTAAGCTTTTTCTTCCACTGAGGGCAGAAGACCATCGTAAGAAAATCTGGAAAACTCACAAGAACATACATAAACCTAGTCCTAGATCCCTGTAGACTCAGTGAACCTAGAGCTCTGATACCAAAACTTAATGTGACATCCCGCTATCACTCAGACAACGAAATGACACGTGAAAATGTGCGGAACCACACTATTACTTGAAAACACTAGTTAATTAAAACCGATTACAAAAATGTGCGTGAGGGGACTTTTACATCCAAATCCTGCATCAAAACATGTTATATAAATATTACGAAGCCGACATATGCCACATCTTAAAGGAATCAGCTTTCCTACCAATCACATGAGTTCATCACCTGTTTATATGTACATAAAAGGCTGCATAAGGCCAATAGCAGGATACAAAGAATTACAACAGCTTTACATCGTGAAACGTCATCGAAACACCTCCTAGGACCTGAGAGTACAGGGATGACTCTAGGACTCTACTACAAAACACCAAAACATGCATCATCTCCATCTCTTGCCTGCTACTGATCCTCTTCTTGCTGCTCAGCCACAACCTCGCGACTCCCTCGTCTACCGCGATCGCCTAAAAAGGTTGTAACCCAACGAGGTGAGACACAGTCCCAGTGAGAAACATAACTCCCCGCTGAAACTATAAAACTCAAGAAAATAGTAAAATAGGTAAAGCAGGTAACTTTTATATACAGATAATATGACCAGTATACTAAACAGGACTTACGGTATCATTCATTTTACCAAAACATTGGGATGCCTGTAACCTAATTTTCTTCTTTATGGAACATGATTGACAAGATAAGATTTATAAGATCTTATCACAAAACATAAGGAACGTATAAATAACTGCAAGGTATAACAAGATCAGTTACACAAGCAAGGCCTCAACCAATGTTCCGTATTTTGTATGAAGCAATAAACACTACTCGGCTGAATTACGTATTATTATGCCCTGAGGAAATGAGTTGTACCACTCAGATCCAACTAACGGTTGCGAAACCCAGAGCAGGTGCCATACAAGGTCAATGGAAGAGCCAGACTCCACGACCTCACCACCTTGTGGTCAGTGCATGAGAACCAAAGCAGGACCGCAGTCTCATGCATAAGTGGCCTCAGCTACAGGGTCAGCTTCGCAAGCTACACATAACACTAGCCCACCTTGGTACAGGTCTCAACGCTAGTAAAACTTGAGCCACAGGCTTGTTCACTGTGCTCGGAGCCATGGATGCATTCATGCTCTATCACGTATCCTGATCCATGGGCCTATTCACCATGCTCCATATACCCCGAGTCTGCCACCGCAACTGTACTCGAATCCTCACTATTTTAGGCTAGGAGAAACCTCGCATATTCAACAATATGTGCTCCAGGTTAACCTGTAGGAGAACTCGTTTCACCATCACCAGCTACTAACGATGATGGATCTATGGCCAGGGCAACTACATGATTAGTTTCAATGTAATCGATTAGTATATTTTAAGCGGATTGTTGAGGCAACTAAGTTGTAAAGCATACAAGCATTGAGTTATGTTATTACTAAAATCATGACACTGTCTTGGGATCTAAATCCCTCAGTACAGAAAGTCACTACCTCTCAAGGCATCATCACCTGGGATAACAATCTCTTATCTCATCAGTAAGAGGATAACACCTCACTAGACACACAGCCTTCGCCAGGTTCAAAGACCTATCTTATTATATTGATAATACATGTTATCTCTGTAGGGTTTTAGGGGAGACAGAGAAGGCAGCGGAAACAAATATTTTCTCCCCCAACCCATACTGAGGAAACGCGTCAACGTCTATATAATAGGAAAGGATGGTTTGCGGAATCATACCTTGTCCCGAGGCTTGCTCGGCGACAATACCTCGTGTAATGCACGATCTTCAACTCCGGTCTTCGACGGCGTCTGTGCAGCTCCTGGCTGCACCGGGACTGACAACTCCTACTTGAACCGGACTGTCGGATGACAGTTGTCCTCCTAAGCGGAAGTGTCCTCCCGCCTCTGTAGTAGTCCACACGGACCACCTGGAACTCCACACTCCTTGTCCCACAAGGAAGTGGAAGGAGTCGCACCCTCCTGTTGATGTACTAGTCGCCAACACGCTCTCCTGCTTCCTATTGCAACTACAGTTGTCCTTCCCTTGCTGCACCTCCCTTTTTCGGGAAGCACTTGCTCGGGCTCTCTCTCGGTTACCAAAACCAGAGAGAACGACAACTTGTAGAGCAACAAGTTGCACTGAGCTATATCTGAGAAGCCCCCAATACCCCTATATATATAGGAGGGTCATGGGACAGGGTTCTCTATCCCGGGAAATGCGGGATTAAAGCAGGAGTAGAAAGGCACGAGGATTTTCCACAAAAAGCAAACTGTACGCAACCTGAAACGATCGGTTCAGCACCTGAACCGATCGGTTCGGCCCTTGAGCGGATCGGCTGGGCCTGAGCCGATCGGTTGGGGCCTCCAACCGATCGGTTGGTGCCCTGAACCGATCGGTTCATGGTCCCAGTCCGGCTCAAATTACTTTCCTTGTTTCTTTCCCAATTGGTATCGAATACCAATGTTATTCCCAATCGAATTGGAAATATGAAACCAAAAGGAAAATTCTTGCCGACATGATTTTCCCAATCAATCGGTTGCGCCAGTTGAGCCGATCGGTTCAACCCTTGAACCAGTCGGTTCAACCTGGGCATGAGCTGATCGGTTCAACATTTGAGCCGATCGGTTCAGCTGCCCCAACCGACCGGTTCATCACATGAGCCGATCGGTTGGCAGCATAGGTTGGGCAAAATCTGTCAATTGCGATTTCAATCAATCTGATACTCCAATCAATGTGTCCAACACCTTGAACCATATGATATTGAGCCATCGACTGATTGAGTGTTTAATTGAACTACTAAACTCCTTTAGTAATCAATCTAAACATTGCTTTGTGGACAAAACTCCTCTTCCAGGTTAAATCCTATGTGTGTGACCCTACAGGTCTATTTCACGTTGGCAGTGAAAGTCCATAACACTTATGACTTCACAAGCAAAGAGCGGTGCCTAGTCACACATCAGTGCTACCCAAGTGAAAGTAGAAAGTTGGAGAACAACTTTCATCCTACAATCCGTGAATGGTGTTACAGCGAATGTATAATTCCTTTATCACTGATATCCCGAATGAACTCGAGGCATGGACCAGTCATCCTGTCAACATTCATTCGCTTTCTTGATCTCAGAGTAGATTGGAAGAGATATGTATGACATCAGTATCACATACTGATTCACACATGCGTGCACGCCTTTCTCAATCCTACTCATCAAGCGGCCATGGATATCAAACTCCCTTAGGAGGGACAAATCCCATATCTATCACTCACCCCTCAAAAGCCCCATGTGTCAAAGCCACCCAATCATCACCTTTATAACAACCCATGTTTCAGGACTGCGTTTGATGATGTCAAAGTGTGCCCAACGACATGTGTTGAGTGCAGTGATTTCAGGTCTAAGAATCACACTCACCACCATCACTGTGAGCATTGACTGTGACTACCAAGTCATGGTTCCATGTGTCAAACTCACGGTGGGTCTGTCCGGTACCTTGTTCTCTAACAAGTACCTATGTGTTTGGTTTGATATCTCTATATCATGACTAATGAGATTCTGTCATCAACCAACACCACAATCTAGTCTTGTGTGTCATTGATGTCTATCTACCTTCCACAATGACATCCGACTAGGGACATAACAAGAATGTACAAACTCTTAGCATCTGTATGATCTCATCGTTCAGGTCCTCAACCTGAAGGCATACTTCATTGAGTATTGTCATTCTCTAGACATTCAATCTGTTCTATCACTATCTCATATGACTGAACCAGAATGAATTGGAAGCTTGCCTTTGATGTTTATTAAATCAATCTTAATGTATCCCACCAATCATCCCATGATTGGCTCTCAGGGCATACATACCAACAGACTCCCACTTGCACTGCGAGCCAATCACCCTTGAATCATATTCATAGTGATCTTTCAGACATGTCACATATGTCTCTGTGCTCAAGTGCCAACGTAGTGAGTAATGGAAACACCTTGCCAAAGTTTGTATAAATTGCATGTCTCTCATCTCTTCACTGTACGTCACACGTATGAGATGGAGTTGCCGTAATATGTGATCTAGTATTCCATTGCTAATCTTTAGCCACATTGCATGATCAAGGATTCCAGACTTGTCATCAATGAGTGGAATGTAAGTTCATCTCATGAACCTTCTGATCCATATAGTATTCATTGTTGTTCTCTAACACACAGACACTCGGCATTTCCTTTTAAATGGATTTATTGAAACATTTTCAATTATCAACAAACATCCACTTTTATACATCTTATGTATATATTGCGATTAATTTTCTGTCTTTTCGGAAGTTCGCATCAATGTAACTCTTTACATCGAACTCTTCCTTATCTCCACAGAACTAGTACTTCTCAAGTACTTATCAAGTTCTTATGGTATTCCAGTAACCCTTACTGGAATCAGACAGACATCCACTCGTCATGTCCTACATACGAGTTATCAGGATGAGCACATCATATTGCTATGTCCTACATACAAGATGATGAATGCATCTTTTTCTTGCCATGTCCATACATGCAAGATAATGGGATGATCACATACATGATAGATCATATCTATTCTTAGTGTTCACATTCTTCACAAGAATTGGACACTTGGCTTTGGGATACTAACTCCATGTCAATGGACAAGTTTTCTCCCACTGAATCTGTGTATACTGAACCCTTCAGTACAGATTGCCAATGTATGCTCTCTCTTTCCAGGTCAAGAGATTTGTCGAGAACTATCTCTATAGATCTCTATTCCTATCATATAGGAAACATCTCTATCTTCCTTAAAGATAATTTCCACATTCGGATTTCCAATCTAGAACATTTCCATTTCACATCAATATGTGGAATGTGAACACGCTCCCACTAAATCACAGATCCCTTCTTTATCTTTGACATATCAGTCAAACTCTTTGACTATATCATCAAAATAAAGATCCAATTTTGAGTTGCTTGACTTCATTTGCATTAGTGGATTCATAAACCTTGTAGGTTGTGTCACGTACACATTCTTGTTTTATTCCTCATAGGAATGTGGTTTTAGTATCCATATGCCAAATGTCTTAGCCATTAAGTTGCAATCAACAAGCATCATCCTTCTCAAAATGTTATCCATGTGTCTTAACACTTAATATTCATCTGCACTTATGGATATGATCCAATGAGTGCTACCATCAAGGTCATACCTTATGGTTCACATGGATGTCATTTAGGATGTAATGGTCATAAACCATAACTCAAGATTCGGTTCCTCATATTCATCTTGATAGTTGACTCATCACATGAACAACTCATCACATAGATAATTGAGGTGTATCTGTTAAAGATATAAGAACTCACAACTCTTGTGATTCTTAATTTCTTTTATTAGTGTGGGGTATTCTTATATTAAGAAGAATTCAGTTATTTGATAATCATTCTCTAACTACTTAGAGTATGACTCCTTCTTGATTTAGACATCACCATGCCTTAATCATGAGTTCACTATGATACACTATCATAATCATTCACAAGGATCTCAAACATTTGGTCCAAGTATTTCATTCATTGATCTCATCAAGAATTAAAACTTTACCAAATCCATACTTCATTTATGATATTTTGAACACTTCAAGATATTCATATTGGTATTTCTCTAAACACCATTTGAAGTATTATCATGTATTCCAATAGGTATGTAAATACATCATATGTATTATACCTAATAGGATAATCACTCTCCCACTACTACTAGTGAAGATTGATTAATCATTTTCAAGATATTCATGTCTCTTACTGGTTCTATAACCAAAAGAGTCTAGATCTATCCATCATATGGAAACTAGAAATGAATTTCTCATGATCAATGCTAATCTGTTTGTTTGAGTTATCAATAACATTTTAGGTATCATTTTATCTTATGTGTATCATATACCACAAGATAAATAAGGCATTGTCACAAAGATCATATCTTTTAAAGAATGAAACATCAACTTTATTACTTGCCATCATTGTCATACAATATGCAAAAATAAAGTGTTTCTATCTATTGACAAGTATGAAATAGCAGTTCATAACTGTATTACATGCCTTATTTGCTAAAAATAAACTAAAGTACTCCTATCTATGAAGGCAACATTTGCCCCAAATAAGAATGCTTTACACTTTACATTTTGATATCATATATCTCAAAAAGTGTTTACAAGTTTATTTTATTGACACCTTCAAGTAGAGGCTTCAGTCGCCTCCTTCTTCTTTTGTTCTTCCAGGTAGAGAGGACAATTCCTTTTCCAATGTCCTGGCTTTTGACAATGGTGGCAATTTCCTTTCTTGGTCACGCCTCCCTTGGCTTTGAGAGCTGAAGATGGCTTGGACTCCTGGCTAGCTTCAGAACCTTTCTTAGCTTTGCCCTTGCCCTTGCGCTTGGACTTGCCTTTCTTGCTCGTGATCACCATCACGGACTTAGGTTTGTCCTTCTTCATCTGTAACTCGGCTGTCCTCAACATGCCCAACAACTCTGACAGTGGCCTATCAAAGTTGTTCATGTTGTAGTTCATCACAAACTGACTGTATGATTCTGGCAACGATTGCAGTATCACGTCAGTAGCCAACTCTTGGCTCAGTGGAAATCCCAGTCTCTGCAGGTTCTCTACATACCCAATCATCTTGAGTGTGTGAGGACCAACTGGATCTCCTTCTGTCATGACGCACTTGAACAGTGCCCTAGAAACATTGTACCTCTCTTGCCGTGCCTGATCTTCATACATGTTCCTGAGATGCTGAATCATCTCTATGACACCCATGTTCTCATGTTGCCTCTGAAACTCATGGTTCATTGAACATAGCATCAAGCACTTTGCATCAATGGCATCATCAGAATGCTTCTTGTAAGCATCCCTTTCTGCCCTTGGTGCATTAGGAGCAGGTTCCTCTGGAAGTGGAGTATCCAGGACATAGAGCTTTCTCTCTTGAGTGAGAACAATTCTCAATGTCTGATACCAGTCGTGGAAGTTAGTCCCATTTAGTTTGTCCTTGTCAAGGACCGATCGCAAAGAAAAGTTGTTGTTGTTTGTTGCCATTTGAACTACAAAAGGAAAATATGCAATTTTAGACCAAAAACTCATTTTTGACTTATTTGATTGATTTGAAAATTTGACGATATAATTAGGCCTTTAATTAATTATCGCTCCCACTATTTTACTTCAAATTGATAGCCCTCACCATCAATTCGGAAGATTGCAGCGTACAACCTTCTAGTGGGCAAGATCCTGAAATCCTCTAAGTCATGAGTCAGCTTTGGCTGATCGCCCACAACTTAGATCTCTCAGGTAGGAAACTTTTGCCAATTGCATCATATGCAACTCTTGTTGAATGAACATGCACAACTCCTTGCCATGAACATTCCTTGCCTCTGGGCTTAGACGCTCTAAGAATCACCAGTTAAGTCTAACCCAAAAGCCGACACGGTAAACATGCACCCTGCTTTGGCAGAACCTACATGTCTACCCTTCACACTTCTATAAGATAGACGGCGCACCACGCTTTGGCGTAACCTACGCTTGGTCGATCAAGTTTGCCATGTGTGTTGCTAATGGAAGGCATATAAGACTTAATATTTTAATGAGGGATTTGGTTTATATATACATATACATATCCAATCACCACAATATATAGTACGTATCATATACATGCTATATCCCACAGAAAACATGCACAAGCGATAAAAGCGATGATTATGGCCATCCTAATGTGATTCCTCGAGCCAAGAGGAATCACGGTCATCTAGGTCTACATCATATGCAACCTGTACAAGATAACTCTGTGAGTAAACCATCCGAGTTGATCAACTCATCATATGAATGATCTACTCTCTAGCCGGTCGTCTGGGAGCCACCAGCCAATCGGTTGGCTCCTCCAACCGATCGGTTCGCCTGGTCATGGTGCATCTCGTCATGTCCGCCACCCGGTTGTCTCGCTCCTCGAACCGGTCATCAACCCGATCGGTTCACACCTTGAACCGACCGTCTGGAAGGTCAACCGATCGGTTCACGCCTTGAACTGATCGTCTGGGCCGTCGTCTTGATGTCGGCAGGTCTTCGACATAACAGGAAATAAAAATCTATCCTATTTATTACATTGCTTTAAAAGGGAAACCCTGAGTTACATTCAGGGGGAGCAAAGGTAGGAAAGAATCTCGAATTATTTCGAGTTACATCAGGAATAAGAGAGGGAAGATCGGTGCGCAGACCGAGATGCAAGCAACCACACACAACCAATCACAGATAGGGGTTTATAGGCCATAATCATGCTACATACATCCACCACAAAACTCGTTTAAGGGCGACGCGTATCGAGTGCATTAATAATACATATCATATATGTAATTAGGGATTTGTGGATTTAGTATTGGACATGCATAAAGCCAATATTATTCGCATCGCATGCAATAAATAAAGGCGACAAACCAAAATCGATCATATCGATATTCCTAAAATATAGAACAGCTGACGTGGCTCTGATACCACTGTAGGGTTTTAGGGGAGACAGAGAAGGCAGCGGAAACAAATATTTTCTCCCCCAACCCATTCTGAGGAAACGCGTCAACGTCTATATAATAGGAAAGGATGGTTTGCGGAATCATACCTTGTCCCGAGGCTTGCTCGGTGACAATACCTCGTGCAATGCACGGTCTTCAACTCCGGTCTTTGACGGCGTCTGTGCAGCTCCTGGCTGCACCGGGACTGACAACTCCTACTCGAACCGGACTGTCGGATGACAGTTGTCCTCCTAAGCGGCAGTGTCCTCCCGCCTCTGTAGTAGTCCACACGGACCACCTGGAACTCCACACTCCTTGTCCCACAAGGAAGTGGAAGGAGTCGCACCCTCCTGTTGACGTACTAGTCGCCAACACGCTCTCCTGCTTCCTATTGCAACTGCAGTTGTCCTTCCCTTGCTGCACCTCCCTTTTACGGGAAGCACTTGCTCGGGCTCTCTCTCGGTTACCAAAACTAGAGAGAACGACAACTTGCAGAGCAACAGGTTGCACTGAGCTATATCTGAGAAGCCCCCAATACCCCTATATATATAGGAGGGTCATGGGACAGGGTTCTCTATCCCGGGCAATGCGGGATTAAAGCAGGAGTAGAAAGGTATGAGGATTTTCCACAAAAAGCAAACTGTACGCAACCTGAAACGATCGGTTCAGCACCTGAACCGATCGGTTCGGCCCTTGATCCGATCGGCTGGGCCTGAGCCGATCAGTTGGGGCCTCCAACCGATCGGTTGGTGCCCTGAACCGATCGGTTCATGGTCCCAGTCCGGCTCAAATTACTTTCCTTGTTTCTTTCCCAATTGGTATCGAATACCAATGTTATTCCCAATCGAATTGGAAATATGAAACCAAAAGGAAAATTCTTGCCGATATAATTTTCCCAATCGATCGGTTGCGTCAGTTGAGCCGATCGGTTCAACCCTTGAACCGGTCGGTTCAACCTGGGCATGAGCCGATCGGTTCAACATTTGAGCCGATCGGTTCAGCTGCCCCAGCTGACCGGTTCATCACATGAGCTGATCGGTTGGCAGAACAGGTTGGGCAAAATCAGTCAATTGCAATTTCAATCAATGCGATACTCCAATCAATGCTTCCAACACCTTGAACCATATGATATTGAACCATCGACTGATTGAGTATTTAATTGAACTACTAAACTCCTTTAGTAATCAATCTAAACATTGCTTTGTGGACAAAACTCCTCTTCCAGGTTAAATCCTATGTGTGTGACCCTGCAGGTCTATTTCACGTTGGCAGTGAAAGTCCATAACACTTATGACTTCACAAGCAAAGAGCGGTGCCTAGTCAGACATCAGTGCTACCCAAGTGAAAGTAGAAAGTTGGAGAACAACTTTCATCCTACAATCTGTGAATGGTGTTACACTGAATGTATAATTCCTTTGTCACTGATATCCCGAATGAACTCGAGGCATGGACCAGTCATCCTGTCAACATTCATTCGCTTTCTTGATCTCAGAGTAGATTGGAAGAGATATGTATGACATCAGTATCACATACTGATTCACACATGCGTGCACGCCTTTCTCAATCCTACTCATCAAGCGTCCATGGATATCAAACTCCCTTAGGAGGGACAAATCCCATATCTATCACTCACCCCTCAAAAGCCCCATGTGTCAAAGCCACCCAATCATCACCTTTATAACAACCCATGTTTCAGGACTGCGTTTGATGATGTCAAAGTGTGCCCAACGACATGTGTTGAGTGCAGTGATTTCAGGTCTAAGAATCACACTCACCACCATCACTATGAGCATTGACTGTGACTACCATCTCATGGTTCCATGTGTCAAACTCACGGTGGGTCTGTCCGGTACCTTGTTCTCTAACAAGTACCTATGTGTTTGGTTTGATATCTCTATATCATGACTAATGAGATTCTGTCATCAACCAACACCACAATCTAGTCTTGTGTGTCATTGTTGTCTATCTACCTTCCACAATGACATCCGACTAGGGACATAACAAGAATGTACAAACTCTTAGCATCCGTATGATCTCATCTTTCAGGTCCTCAACCTGAAGGCATACGTCATTGAGTATTGTCATTCTCTAGACATTCAATCTGTTCTATCACTATCTCATATGACTGAACCAGAATGAATTGGAAGCTTGCCTTTGGTGTTTATTAAATCAATCTTAATGTATCCCACCAATCATCCCATGATTGGCTCTCAGGGCATACATACCAACAATCTCATCAACAAGAGTTATTATCATGATACAGTGTTATTCAAACACATAGGCCTCATAGCTCTCACTTGGATATGAATTCATCTGATACACCTGCATGGTTAGTATAAACTTCAAGAGAGATAACTTTAGAAATCATCAGACATAGAGCTTTACTGATGCACATATCATGATTCTCACTATGTGTAGCATACTTGTTTTGATTATATTGCTTTTATCAAGACATGACATCCACCTATGCTTTTTACATTATAAACATGAGCAAGCATCTTGGAATCATCTGTAAACATCCAACATAGCATAGGCTTACAAACTAACATTTATAACCATCAACGGTGCAAAGACATGATAAAGAACCATTAGCTAAGTTTTCGGGTTGGTCATAACCCTCACCAAAAATTCAGACTCCCCTCACTATAGGTGGTACCGGGAAGGGTAGCATCCTTTACTAGAGGCCTATCGCCCAAGCGCTTAGCCACACGTATCGGCCAATCGAAGAGTGCATCTATGCAGAAGGGATATCGAGCAACCAGACCTGATGGAGTGTGTCGTGCAACCAAAGCTATGTGCGACAAGCATATACTATATCAGTCAAGACCCTATCGGCTAGCTGGGGTTAGGGTTCATATCAGGCAGCCTTCAACCATAACGGCCAAGGCCATGGCGCCCAGCTCAACACTGTAACACCCACCATGAACACATCACCAAATGGTACAGGGCCACCTCAAGGAAGCCTATCGCCCACAAGATCAGGTACTCCATATCGGTCACCACCAAGGTACTCATGATGGTTTACCACCCAACACTATATCGGGCAGCATCCTAAGACCAACCCATCTTGTGTCGCCCAAGACATCAAACAGAGATAACAATTAGACACCATCTCGTCCCAAGGAAAAACACAAACTAGGGCAAAAAGGGGTCATCACGGTCAAGGCATATTGCCAGAGCTCATCAACAAAAATAAGAGGACCATAACGGACACAAAGCCAACCAAACACAACATATCCATATTGGACAGGCCAAGTCCCATGACAAGGAGGTGTCGGGAAACATCTCATCAAGGGTGTATCGTGCAAGGCACCAAGCCCTTTCCCGACAAGGTCATCTTCAAGCTCAAAATCATCATCATCAAAACCTTAAAAGATCAAGAGGATTGGCTCACCTATTAACAACCACGAGAGAGGGGTCTTGCACAATCTCCATCACCAATCGGGCAACATGATGGATCACCTCCATACTAGGTCAAGCTCCCAACCTCTATAAGGTAAACATCTACCCATTGCTCACCTCTCAAATCAATGGTGAGAGAAGAGTGTTGCCCAAGCAACTAGGGTATAGACTCACCTCTCAACAACCAAGAGAGAGGGGTTTTTCCTATATCACAACAGCCGAGCTCACTTCTCAAAACCAAAGGAGAGAGAGGGATATTGCTCAAGAAACTCTACACATATGGTTCAGCCACCAAGGTCAAAAACACATCTAACACACCCATAGCAACACGATCATATATCCAACAAGATCAAAGGTGCCAACTAAAGCAAGAAACGTATCTAGCAAGGAGTGTGACCGATCAAGATGAAACATATTATGAAACAAGAAAATGGAGTAGTATAGATAAGGTTAGGAGTTATGTAACCCGCCTTAAGCAAGCTCCAAGCTCCTAGCACCAAGCTCCCAAGCTCAAGCACCACCTTCGGCCACCTCAAGAAGAAGAACAAACTTGTAACCACCATGGCCGAAGAGCAAGAAAGGAAAGGAGAAGAAGAAGGTGCTAAGGAAAGAAGGGAAGATGCTTACCACAAGAAGAAGAACAAGGCACTCTAGGGTTCGGCCACCACTAGAGGAATAAGAAGACTTCAAGGAGTAGAAGAGGGATCGGCCACCAATCTTTGTAAAGGAAGAGTGTCGTCCACCAAGGAAGAGAGAACTAAGGCACTAAAGAGATCCTTAGCAACAGAAATGGAATACATATATAGAAGAGGGTGGAGAAGAAAGTAAGGTAAGGTGTCGCCCACTATGGGACACTTGTCCTTGGACGATGCCACCTCCTTATCTCACCTCATACACATGTCCAAGGAAAAACGCCACATGCAAGCATCATGTACCAAGTGTCCACTAGTGGTGACACAAACGAGGTCAAAGGGTCAAAGGGGTCCATGGTCGATGCACCCACTCCTTGCCCGATACAGCCCCATGGGCGACACACTTATGGCTGATACAAGGCACTCTAGCCCGATACAGGGTCCAACAAGGCAAAGCAAGGCCTAAACAAAGCAAAACAAGGCTCAAGACAACTCAGGCAATGAACCTAGCCCTTCCTCTCAACTCTAGAGGAAGCAAGGAGAGAGAAAAACATCTCTCAAGGTGACAAACTTGCTCATTAACCCTATACTTAGGTCATTTGCAAGTAGCACCTCCAACACTCAACAAAGCACATGCTAACCCTAATCACCATTAAAAGGTGATAAGCAAGCAACCAAGCACCAGGGTTAGGTAAAACAAACAGGATAAGCGCAAAACGAAGGTCAGGGTCCTTACGGTACACATGGTCTTAAAAGTCTATACACATGTGTCACAAGACTGTACACATGGTCACTAGACTACACACGTGTCACAAGAATGTACACATGTGTACAAGACTGTACACATGTGTACAAGACTTTACATATGGTATTACAAGACTATACACATGTTCCTACAAGATTGTACACATGTGTACAAGAATGTACACATGGTCCTACAAGACTGTACACACGTGTATAAGACTGTACACATGGTCCTACAAGACTGTACACATGGTCCTACAAGATTGTGCACGTGTCACAAGACTGTACATAGGTCCTACAAGACTGTACACATGTGTACATATGTGTCACAAGACGGTACACATGGTCCTACAAGATAGTACACATGTGTCACAAGAGTGTACACATGATAATGCTCTTGTGTTTACACGATAAACTAATGTACAAGAATATACACAACAGTACGCATGGCAACATATATGTGTACAACAATACACATGGCATTACAAATGTGTATACAACAGTACACATTGTAATACACAAGTGTCACAAGACTGTACAGATGTGTCACAAGACTGTAGACATGCGTCACAAGACTATACACATGTGTCATAAGACTATAAACATAGTACTATAAGACTATACAAATGGTATTATAAGACGGTACACATGGTATTATAAGACTGTACACAAGTGTACAACACTGTACTAGACAGTACACATGTTTACAAGACTGTACACATGGCATTATAAGACTGTATACATGTGTACAAGACTGTACACATTGTATTATAGTCCTACAATATTGTACACATGTGTAAAAGACTGTACACATGGTATTATAAGACTATACATATGGTCCTACAAGATTGTACACATGTTAACCAAACTATATACATGGTCCTCCAAGACCGTACATGTGACGTACCGTTCGAACAAAACATGATTTACTTAAGTAGAAGCATTCGTTAGCGGTGGATTATTGAAAATCACAAAAAATTAAAACCATTTTACAAAGAGATCCAACAAAGGAAAACTCTTTCAAAAAGAACCAAAATCACATTCTAGTTCACCAGTACATATCTTGTATTATCTCATCTCAAGGATTACAACACCAATTGCTCTGATAAGCTATACACAGACAGCATAAGAACCTTGAGGCATCAGGCTAAAATCTCAGATCGATTTATTAAAACCAACTACTGACTCTGAGGACCTAAGAGTACAGAGACGACACATAGGACTCTATGTACACATATACAAGACATGACAGCCAGACTCTCCACCTAAGATGTCACTTTTTCCCCTATTGTTGTTGTCCTTCCCCTATTGTTTGATCTCTATTTCCTCATCCGCGTCCACCTAAAAATGTGGATCCCACGGGGGTGAGGCAATTGTAAATTTCCCCAGTGAGAGATATAACTCTTCGCCAAAAACATTATTATTGCAGTTCAATAAAATAAAACTAAGCAGAGGAATCATATATATATTCAACAGCAGATGAATCATTGTCAAAATAGATTAGAACAATATTCTTATTCAAAGCATTTCAATTATAACTTGATAATACAACATATCATTTATCCAATAAGGAATATGAAGAACATGTATAACATTTATCTGTATAGGGTATGCTAAGCAAGGTAACATTAACCAATAATTCTCGTATTTCAACCTTAAGCAAATACGCTACGCGGCTAATTACAATTTAGAATCATACTAAGCCCTAAGGAGATGAGGTATACCGCCCATAATCCAACAACCACTACAAAGTCGAAATCGGTACCATACAAGGTCAATGGAAGAGCCGGACTCCAAGACGTCATCTTTCTCTATTAGTATGAGATTATATGGAAGAGACATCATGTGTCAAATTGCAATTAGCTTTCCAAGGTATATTGGCATCTTTGCTATAGAGTTATAGCCACAGCATATACTCTCTTCAGGCTTAAGGAACACAGCTAATACCTGGTATTGTATTGTGGAGTCATGGCCTGTAGCCATACTCTTTTCAGGGTTATGGCACACAGCCTATCCTGTACATAGATGATAACACACAGTCATCCCTATGGGGCATAAGGATATAATTGCCCAATTACCCCCACATATTTAAAAATATGTGTTCTGAGTTATGTTGCGGAGCAACCCATTTCACCATCCAGCAATTCTGACGCTGATGGTTATATGGTCAGGGCAACTACATAATATGATATCACTTGATTAATTAAGTGTATTACCATATTCTTTTAGCATCAGACAAGTTTCCAAATACAAGTTATTGTAACAAATGCTACAAAGAATGTGTAATGCTTTCATCAGATACTATTCGAAACTTTATAAAGTATTGGAATCTCAATCCCTTGCCACATCATGGGCATTCTTATTCCCTAACATCTCATCATCATGATTATGTAATATGGGTATTCAAACCCTCAGTTCATCAAAGAACATTTGTTACTACTTATCAGATAACTATCACCTCTGGTCCCTCAGACCAAGGTATACATGATGCTTGTTTCACAAGCATCTCGCATGGCTCACAAGGCCCATTAAATATCTTGTTTCTTTTTAATAAACAACATATTATCACTTGTCTCTCAAGGACATTAAGTATCTTGTCACCTCTTACTAGGCAACAAAGCCGGTTATGGCTCACAAGGCCCATGACATAATTTTCAATAAATAAAACATCATAGCACAGACCTGGCTATGCTCATCATCTCATGATACCTGCATGGTTATTATTCATGATAACAGTTATATCATTTACATTCCAGCACCTGCTATACAAAGTAACATCATTATACCCTTATTAGGGTTAGGGTTTCTCATTTCATGTCAATTAGGGATACTCATCCTATTACCCAGCTTAGGGTTATTTATCATCATACTGCCCAAAATTAGGGTTTCATGATTTATTTTCCAAAATTAGGGTTTCATATACCTTCAACCTATATTAAGGTTAGGGTTTCATATTATTGATCCAAACTCTAATTCATTACTCGATACATCTAGGAGCATACATTGTTATCATAAGTATTCAATCATACTTATTTATTCTCATCATTTATCATTAAATGATTATCAATTCAAGGTATGAGTTATCATCCTTACCAGAGTATGATTACATCATACTTTATTAACTTGGCTTAACCCTTTCTCAAGGTATGTTAGCCTTCACTTATCAAAGCGCATTAAACTCATTACATCATAATGTAACAATTGACATATCATACTTCAAGTGTTACTTATCAAAGTACATTGATTCAAGGTGCATCAAGGTATATTAATTTTATAATGATGAATGTGATATATATCATATATTGAATGTATCACTCCTCTCATTACTTCTATCTTACATAAATTCATCAACTTATATTCTATTTGGGTATTTTCCATCCTAATACTTTATGCACTATCCTATATTTATCGTGCAGTGCATTGGTCATAAGTTATTCATTTGAATTGTCCAATCATCATCAATTAATATATACTCATTTTAAGTTGAGGCATTGTTGACATAGGATTTTCCATTATCAACCACTTTAGGTGTTTCACTTATCAAGGTATTAGCCACTATTCCATCCTTAGGGTTAATATTTCCCTTTTCTTATTGATTAGGATATCACCTTCCATTACCCTATATTAGGATTCAACAAAACATCACATAGCATCACCCTAGATTAGGGTCTACCTCAGAACCCCTCATTAGGGTTTCACATGGAATCACCCTAGATTAGGGTTTCACACATCATTTCCTTTAGTTAAGGTTCCTTATAATTTTCCCCCAAAATTAGGGTTTCTTGTAGCCTTACCCAAAATTAGGGTTTCATGAAACATCCTCTCTAATTAGGGTTTCTCATCAAATTACCCTAAGTTGGGATTTCTCATATCATCACCCTAGATTAGGGCTACATCATCACCTTAGATCAAGGTTCAACCAAGCTTTGCCCTGAATTAGGGTTAGGGTTTATCAACCTTCTCAATTAGGGTTTCATGATCTCTTTATCAAGGATCATACCCAAATTGTATATATATATATATATATATATATATATATATATATATAAAGGTCTAATTGATTCAAACTATAAAAGTATAATTAACCCCATGATTGTTAATAATGAATATCAAAGATAATTTCAATGGTTGTACCTTTAAGGTACTTAAGTGATTAGTATCTTTTGAATGGTTAACCTTTGATGCTTATGAAAGAAGTAACTCAATACACTATGATAACCATAGATGTATGTACTTGGATAAAGGGTTGACCTAATCCAATCAAGTTCAAAGTTATCAATACCCTAGAGAGGATGAGAGAGAGAGTGAGGAATTCATACATGAGTAATAATCATGTAGTGGTGGGGCCTCAACACTTCCAACATGAATAATATATATATATATATATATATATATATATATATATATATATATATATATATATATATATATATATATAAACAGTCTTGAGTTATTAGACCCTCAAATGGTCTAGAAGTATTTGACCCTCAAATGGTCTTGAAGTATTAGACCCTCAAACGGTCTTGGTCCAAAACTCCAAACGGTATGAGACCGTTTAGACCTTAAAAAGTGTTGGTCCCAAAACCTTTAATCGGTCTTAAGACTGTTAGATCATCAAACGATATTGATCTCAAAATCCCTAAACGGTTTGAGATCGTTTGAGTTTAATATTAATTAAACCCAAATGGTTTGAAATCAAATGGCCCTCAAATGGTTTAAGACTGTTTGGTCTCAAACAACTTGAAATCGTTTCACCCTAAATTAGGGTTTCTTAATCAATCAATTTAGGGTTTCCACTCATTGAACCATTCAACATTAAGACCATTGAAAGTAGATCAATCTTGTAACACTTGGATCTCCATCCATCCATGACTCCTCTTGACCTCAAACGGTCTTGAGACCGTTTGAGCCATTCAACCTAGAAATTGACTTAATCAATTTAGGGTTCTAACCCATTCAATCGATTAGGTTTTTCAATTGATCAATCATCCATACATGGAACCATTATCATCAATTCAGTTGAAGCCAATGGATCAACATCCAACAACTTCCATACTTGACCTTCAAACGGTCTGAGACCGTTTGATCCCAAACGGTCTTGAGATCGTTTGGTTTCAAACGGTCTTGAGATCGTTGAAACCGTTTGCACAAGATATTATTAAGGTATGTGCTTATGATGATGTCATCATCATAAAGCTTCGATCCTTCAAAATATACTGCCATTGTTATGAAAATTTCATCAATTATTCAAAGGGATTTCAAGAAGAACAAAATGATCATCAAGTAATCAAGAATTGAATGCAATAATAACATTTAAGGGTTTAAGTTATATAACCCGCCTTCAAAGTTGAAACCAAGATTCAAGCTTCACATCCCTAATGGTATTTGAAGATTTATCACTCCACAATGTCCGTTCCTCAAGCTTTTATGTGAAAAGGATTGGCTAGGATTGAAGACTGATTGGAGAAAAGAAGAAATCAAGCATTGATTTGCGATTTCCACCATGAAACCAAGGTTGAAGATGATTAAGGAGCTTACATACAAGTTGGTTTTCGTCCTCCTATTGCTCCTAATCTCCCTTGAGTTCATCCAAAGCAAGGAGAGAAAGAAAATCTAAAAAAGAGTCTTTGGTTGAGTGGGAAATGAAGTGTTTATAAAGGAATTTTAAGGAGAGAGAATATTGAAAAGAAATCCTTCAACTCTCCAAATTATGCCAAATAATACCCTCACTCCCTTTTATAAGAAGGCACCTTCCTTTTCCTTTAATTCCTCTTCATTATCCATGAATTAAAGGAAAACAAATTAAGCACCTTAATTCATATAATACTAATATCCCATATTTAGTGGATATTACTTTTTAGCTAACTAATGTGAGTGGGCTCTCCACTCACTTTGAGATATTTTCGTGCCATTGCAAGGAACATGGTCTTACATCCATTTGCAAAATCATCCCTCACATTTTGGTTAAAGGGCACTTCAATTAATATATTTATTTTTGCATTAATTTGAAGTAAAGTTCCAATTATGCTTATATCTTGATTATTTTAATATCAAGATTCTCTTTTTTCCAAAGTGATTCAAATGGGACGTCCCTCTCATTTTATTTTCTCTAAATGATGCCAAGAAACATTAGGGACTCCCTAGAAGTGATATTTTGCATATTAAACCCTATATTTTGGGTAAATTGCACATTACACCAAAACTAGGTTTTAATGCACAAACATTGCTCAACAAGCTCTTTCTTGGTACTCAGGCTTGTGGAAGCCATACTTTAGCATTATTCTCCTTCTTATGATGCCTCAACACTTGAGGAACATTTTATCATGTAACATTTGCAAGTTAACCCCTCAACTTGGGTAATTTACACTTTAGTCCAAAACAGGTAAAACATTGTTTCAACATTATTCAAAAAGGACTAAAATTGAAACATAAGTTCCTCTTGAGCCTTAATTACTTTTCAAAAGATAAGAGCAAGCATTTAATCAACTTTATTAAGCAAAACATCTAGGGTTAAGGCTCAACCCAGGTCAGGGGTGTTACAATTATAAACCCCTAACAAGGATTTCGTCCTCCAAATCCCAGATAAAGGGAGATAGTTGTTACTCATGTCATCAAATCTCTAGATAACATCTCAATGTTATGGAGATTGTATAAAGCTTTGTCCAGTGCCAGGTTCTCCTACTCAAATTTATCATTTGAATCTATCATACAAATCCTATATTCAATTGCCTTTTCATTATTGACTTACAGTATGTATAATGTGTTAAGTAATACCTTCTATATCGAAGAAGTGTTATTCATAATTCAAATGATCTTACAATTATTTCTTGAATTATCACCTCTCATCAATGTTATGTTTATGTAGAGCATAAACCCCTAACATATGATGTCCATTCAAATTTTATGTAGCTAGACTGATTTCACAGTTGGCCAATCTAATTGACCAACATAAATCATCTAATTAAAAGTTTTCCCACATCATCAGATTAGGAGTTATGTCTTTATTTTCCATTACCACCTGGTATTTCTCAGATACCAGAATCCTTACTTTGGTATCTATCACATGTGTCTAAAACACATCACATCCTCATCATCTTTCTTTCATCTTGGGACGGCTTGTCACACAAATCTTTTCCTTGGAACTAAAGTCCAAGACAAACTGATACTTTTCTAAGTATCCATCAATTGAACATTTTTAACTTATGAACATCAAGTGTCATAAGACCCACTTGATTGCCATGTCCCAGACAGGAAAGAGCACAAGAAAACACATTCCTCTTATCACCTCGTCATCACCCAGGGTTGTTTATTAAAGAGAATAGATTATCATCTTCTATGATTATTATATGAACTTTCAACTGTTCATGAGTCATTTACTCTTGTTTCATCCTAGGTTCCTTGCCATTAGCATAGCAATTATAAGGATGATTACGTATCATTATTCCTTTCTTTGTTATTGTCTAGCTTTTTCATAAACATTTTGTGATTTCATCACATTTCCCATTTCCACATTATGGGAAAAGATATTTACTATACCAACAAGCTTTATCAAACAGGGATCACCTCCCTTGTTCTCATTCTCATCTTATGAGGATTATACTCTTTTTCTTCCTCATGTACACAGATTGATCTGAAATCATCTCAGATTCCTCTTTCTCATATTTAGGATGTGATACAATTATCCATACCATATTTTTAGTTTCATTATACTCACTAGATTATCTCAGAATGACTACTTGATCAGGATAATTAGAAAGATAACAATCTAAGAGTTCCATACTTACCCTATCCCCAATAATTATATACCTGGCTAGGGTATACAAGTACTGAGATTAGGTAGCATACACTTTATGTACTATTATGTTCCTTACTTTTCTTATCATCATCATCACATGATTTAACATTCCTGGACTTCCTCCAGGTACCACATATATACCTTTTCCTCTTTCACACAAATAAGAGAAATTATAAAGCATTTAAAAGAATACTGAACAAAATATAAATCCTCATCTTCCTTGTGTCCTCATAGGACTAATCAAAGGAAGCTCAAAACAACTACTTTCTTATTTTTAACACATAGAATCATGAAATGAAATATCAGAATGAAACTATTTCATCTGACCTACCTCATCTCACGGTTTGTTTACTGCCTCAGGATGATTCTTTTCATAAAGTCTTACCATTGCCTGATGTTGACTTTGTGCTTTATTGATTAATATCGTTTATCCTGCCTGGGACATCTGTCCACATCCTCGAGTGCCACTAGAAAATTGTTTACTCTGATGACCTTGATGTTTCTACCTCGGTGGTTGGGTTACCATTGTGTTTTCAACTAGACAATCTTTTACTAGATGTCCTACCTATCTACACCGGTAATAGGTTCTATTCTCTTGATATAGTCTAAAAGGTCCTTTACCCTTTTCGGGTCGCCTTTTCCCTAGTGCACTAGACCTTGGTTGTACCGATGGTACCAAAAACTTCCTCTTTTTGGAACTACTAGGCCTCTGATCTCGAGTTTCGATAGGCCTTTTCTTAATTCTTTCCTTATTATCCTTATCTGGATAATCTTTTCTGATATGTCCAGGCTGCCTACACCTATGGCAAATCCTGATTTCAGGTTGTGACCTATTCCTTTCATCATTATTCATTGCCTTAACGTGCTGATGTTGAGCAAGAATCCTGTCGCAATCCAAAACTTCATCATTGAGGGTTGGTAATATGGGTTGTATTACTAATGCATGGTTCACTATATGCATCACAGCTGTCCTAAATTGCCCAAACAGGGCATGGAAAACTAGGCTATTTATCTCTGCTTGGTTAAACTGAGAATGTTCAGATACCGGTTCCTTCCTAGTCTGGTCTCTTGCACCTCTTCCTGGTGTAGCAATGCTGCTTTTAGCAGTATGTTCTTCATTTGATCTAGACATATTTAAGTTCTTCTCCTCCAATATGAGCAGAAGACACTATCAGATACACTGGAAGACACTAGAATAGACTCAACCACCTTAATCCAATGTCTCTGTAGACTCAGCGAACCTAGAGCTTTGATACCACTAAATTGTGATGTACCGTTCGAACAAAACATGATTTACTTAAGCGGAAGCGTTCGTTAGAAGCAGATTACTAAAAATCACTAAAAATTAAAACCTTTTTACAAAGAGATCCAACAAAGGAAAACTCTTTCAAAAAGAAGCAAAGTAATTTAATTACATTCTGGTTCACCAGTACATATCTTGTATTATCTCATCTCAAGGATTACAACACCAATTGCTCTGATAAGCTATACACAGACAACATAAGAACATTGATGCATCAAGCCAAAATCTTAGATCGATTCATTAAAACCAAATACTGACTCTGAGGACCTGAGAGTACAGAGACGACACATAGGACTCTATGTACACATATACAAGACATGACAGCCAGACTCTCAACATGAGATGTCACTGCTGCCCCTATTGTTGTTATCCTTCCCCTGCTGTGTGATCTCTATTTCCTCGTCCCCGTCCACCTAAAAATGTGGATCCCATGGGGGTGAGACAATCGTATATTTCCCCAGCGAGAGATACAACTCTTCGCCAAAAACATAATTATTACAGTTTAATAAAATAAAATTGAGAAGAGGAATTATATATATATTCAACAGCAGATGAATCATTGTCTAAACAGATTAGAGAAATATTCTTATTCAAAGCATTTCAGTTATAGGTTGATAATACAACATATCATTTATCCAATAAGGAATACGAAGAACATGTATAACATTTATCTATCTAGGTATTGCTTAGCAAGGTAACATTAACCAATGATTCTCATATTTCAACCTTAAGAAAATACACTACATGACTTATTACAATTTATAATCATACTTAAGCCCTGAGAAGATGAGGTATACTGCTCATACTCCAACCGACTACTGCGAAGTCAAAATCGGTACCATACAAGGTCAATGGAAGAGACAAACTCCAAGACCTCATCTTTCTCGATCAGTACGAGATTATAAGGTAGAGACATCATGTGTCAAACTACAATTAGCTTGCAAGGGGTATATTGGCATCTTTGCTATAGAGTTATAACTGCAGCATATATTCTCTTCAGGCTTAAGGCACACAACCAATACCTGGTATTATATTGTGGAGTCATGGCCTGTAGCCGTACTCTTTTCAGGCTTATGGCACACAGCCTATCCTATACATAGATGATAACACACAGTCATCCCTACGGGGCATAAGGATATAATTGCCCAATTACCCCCACATATTCAAAAATATGTGTTTCGAGTTATGCCACGGAGCAACCTATTTCACCATCCAGCAGTTCTGACGTTGATGGTTACATGGCCAGGGCAACTACATAATATGATATCACTTGATTAATTAAGTGTATTACCATATTCTTTTAGCATCATACAAGTTTCCAAACACAAGTTATTATAACAAATGCTACAAAGAATGTGTAATACTTTCATCAGATACTATTCGAAACTTTATAAAGTATTGGAATCTCAATCCCTTGCCACATCATGGGCATTCTTATTCTTGAACATCTCATCATCATGATTATGGAATATGGGTATTCAAACCCTTAGTTCATCAAAGAACACTTATTACTACTTATCTAATAACTATCACCTCTGGTCCCTCAGACCAAGGTATACATGATGCTTGTTACACAAGCATCTCACATGGCTCACAAGGCCCATTAAATATCTTGTTTCTTTTCACTAAACAACATATTATCACTTGGCTCTCAAGGCCATTAAGTATCTTTTCACCTCTTACTAGGCAACAAAGCATTTTATGGCTCACAAGGCCCATGACATAATTTTCAATAAATAAAACATCATAGCTCATACCTGGCTATGCTCATCATCTCATGATACCTGCATGGTTATTATTCATGATAACAGTTATATCATTTACATTCCAGCACCATGCTATACAAAGTAACATCATTATACCCATATTAGGGTTAGGGTTTCTCATTTCATGTCAATTAGGGATACTCATCCTATTACCCAGCTTAGGGCTATGATTTATCATCATACTGCCCAAAATTAGGGTTTCATATACCTTCAACCTATATTAAGGTTAAGGTTTCATATTATTGATCCAAACTCTAATTCATTACTCCATACATCTAGGAGCATACATTGTTATTTAAGTATTCAATCATACTAATTTATTCTCATCATTTATCATTAAATGATTATCAATTCAAGGTATGAGTTCTCATCCTTACCAGAGTATGATTACATCATACTTTATTAACTTGGCTTAACCCTTTCTCAAGGTATGTTAGCCTTCACTTATCAAATCGCATTAAACTCATTACATCATAATGTAACAATTGACATATCATACTTCAAGTTTTACTTATCAAAGTACATTGGATTCAAGGTGCATCAAGGTATATCAATTTTATAATGATGAATGTGATATCTATCATATCTTGAATGGATCACTCCTCTCATTACTTATGTCTTACATAAATTCATCAACTTATATTGTATTAGGGTATTTTCCATCCTAATACTTTATGCACTATCCTATATTTATCATGCAGTGCATTGGTCATATTATTTCATTTGAATTATCCAATCATCATCAATTAATATATACTCATTTTAAGTTTAGGCATTGTTGACATAGGATTGTCCATTATCAACCACTTTAGGTGTTTCACTTATTAAGGTATTAGCCACTATTCCATCCTTAGGGTTAATATTTCCCTTTTCTTATTGATTAGGATATCACCTTCCATTACCCTAGATTAGGATTCAACAGAACATCACATAGCATCACCATGGATTAGGGTTTCACCTCACAACCCCTCATTAGGGTTTCACATGGCATCACCCTAGATTAGGGTTTCACACAATATTTCCTTTAGTTAAGGTTCCTTATAATTTTTCCCCAAAATTAGGGTTTCTTGTAGCCTTACCCAAAATTAGGGTTTCATGAAACATCCTCTCAAATTAGGGTTTCTCATCAAATTACCCTAAATTGGGATTTCTCATATCATCACCCAAGATTAGGGCTACATCATCACCTTAGATCAGGGTTCAACCAAGCTTTGCCCTGAATTAGGGTTAGGGTTTATCAACCTTCTCAATTAGGGTTTCATGATCTCTTTATCAAGGATCATACCCTAATTGTGTGTGTGTGTGTGTATATATATATATATATATATATATATATATATATATATATGTCTATATATTTATATATATATATATAGAGAGAGAGAGAGGTTAGGAAGCGTGTACCGGCCGATACATGTAACTTATGTGTACCTACCATTAAAATGGTACATGTGGAGTATTATCACAAAATCTAACCTTATGGATTGATTCAACACTATATAGATTACATGTGTTTAAAAATTCATAACCATATATCATATAGATCATGAGATAGAGCAATATATCATCCAACGGTTTCTGTAGTTTTTTCAACTTATCGTTGATTACTAAATACACATATTCTTTTGTAGGATGACCTATGGATATCAGATTGCGGTAATTTTTTATACACATCTTATCTAAGGGGTATGCATCACATCCATATGGTTATATTATTGAATAGAATTTCACAATCATCATGAATGAAGATAGGTACATGTAAGCTATATGTACTCAGGTACACAATTCTTTTAGCCATATATATATATATATATATATATATATATATATATATATATATATATATATATATATATATATATATATATATATACATATATACTATTCATGTTGGAAGTGTTGAGGCCCCACCACTACATTAGTATTACTCATGTATGAATTCCTCTCGCTCTCTCATCCTCTCTGGGGTATTAGCAACTTTGAACTTGATTGGATTAGATCAACCCTTTATCCAAGTACATATTGTTGGATCCTAGATGGGTGATTAGATGCTCTAGAGGGGGGTGAATAGAGCTGAAAGCACTTAAACAAAATTCATTAAACCTTCAAGATATATGACAAGATAAGGTTGCTAAATAGGTAATTTGTGTGCAACTAAAACATGCATAGCAATGATGAGAGAGATTGAACATACACCAATAGACATGCTATTTAGTGTGGTTCCACACTTCAAACTAGAAGTGTGTAAGTCCACTTACCTAGAGAGGTCAACCTCTAGGATTTCCAAACCATTGCATTCTTATATTCATAAGACTTACAATACATGATCAAACAAAGAGCTTACCTATCCAATACAGAGAGTCTTCAACCTTACCAAAAACTTACCCACTTTGCAATGAGTCTTCTGCCTTCTTCCAAGGACTTACCTACTCTTGCACAAGTCTTCACCCTTGCAGGGATTACCCACTCTTGTTGGATCTTCTGCCTTTGACTTCACCTTCACTCGGAGAAGCTTCCACCAAGGACTTACCCACTTGAGCAATGAGTCTTCTGCCTTCACCAAGGGCTTACCCACTCTTGCTCCAAGTCTTCAGCCTTGATTTTCACCAAGGGATGCCTTCCCTTGTTCTTCTTCACCTCTCTTGGACCAGAGAGAGAACCTTCATCTTCATGATTGAAATGAGAGATAGGGAGATGGTGGAAGTGAGAGCCTCACATGATATACATGTAGGACTAGCTCTCTTACAGATTTCCTACTCACTCTAATGGATGTAGTAAGTGATTAAGCTTAGAGAGAGAGAGGAGGTTGTAGGAAGCACTCAACTATAGAATAGGAACCTCACATACAGTTTTGCAATGAATGCTCAACCTTGGAATGAAGCCCAAGGGGTCCTATTTATAGTTGGGGATGCCTCTTAGCCTTTGGGAACACTTGAGAACGAAAACTAGCCATTTTGTGGCTTGCAATAGATCTATTTTCACTTGTTGCAACTCCAAAACGGCTAGAAGCATTTTTCTGCACTTTTTCGTACAGTGCAATCGGTCGAGTTTCTATAAAGGTAACTCGACCGATCAAGTAAACGACAAGGCCGATACTAAAATGATCGGTCGAGTTTGTCTTGAGAAAATTTGACCGACCATTAGGAATCAAAATGGTCAGTTACTTGATCGGTCAAATTCTGTGTAAACACAACTCGACCGATGCAATCTCCAAAAAATTGATCAAGGATGATCGGTGGAGTTTTCAGGCTGGGAAACTCGACCGAAAAAGTGCCTGTAATCAATTTTCAAAGTTGTATCTAAAGTGCTCTAACATTCGATCTAAGTGCTCCTAATTTTTTCCAAGCTTAATTACAAGTCATACAATCATTACAAGTGATTTACAACATGATTCTAATGAATTTACATCATATTACAAAAACGTGCACTTGCATTGACTTTGACTTGTCTTTTCTCCAATTTGATATGCGCAAGTTGGGCATTTGGAGTGTGTCTATACCTAATCTAAAATCACTCAAGTAGAGACATTAGAAACCAATATGTGGAATGGTTAGTCATCATCAAAACACGAGTTTAGTCAATTCAGACCTGAGTCAACATTGACCAAATTGACCTTGAGTTAACAATCTCCCCCTTTTTGAAGATGACAAACCATTCCATAAATGTATTGAAAGCATTTAAGTAAATTCATACCTTTGGAGAAACCTAGGGGTTTCAAAAGAATTGAGTTCATATGCTCCCCCTCAATTGATGCACATGGAGCTCTCATACTCCCCCTCAATTGATGCTATTTCTCCTGCATGGTTAGCTTTCATAACATTTATAGAATACTATGTCTTCTACTCATATATGTTCTACACATATATGTCTTCTCCCATTTACCTTCTTCCCCTTACATGGACATACTTCTCCTCTTCATGTAAGACATGCCTTCTTCCTCTTTTAAAAGAAGACATACCTTTCTCCCCCTTTGTCATTTCAAAAAGTGGTGTTATGAAGAAATAAGAAACATCATTTGTTAAAGAGAAAGGAGATAACAAAAGTTATATAAGGAGAGTAGAAGAGCACAAATAGGGGCTTTTCCAAGCATAGAAAGAAAAGCAAGTTAAAGCATATACTTGAACAACCCAAAATGTAAGATAAAGTGATGTAGAAAACAATAAATCACAATTTTGACCCTCAAGATGATGGCATTTGACCAAAAACCATCAGAGCTCATCGCGTAGCATGAGCCTTGCTCAGAAGGTACTTTCTGCATAAAAAAACACTAGTCTTGCACAAAAAACTGTAACTAGAGCAAAAGTTGCATGAAAATCCACAAACTCCAATTTCTACATATCATGTAGATCTATGTACCCTACATCACAATGTTATGCAAGCAACTCAAGATAGTAGATTTGCAATTCAAAGAACAAGCTTGAGCATGTATGAGACAAGATACAAGCATAGCATATAGAAGAGCAAAGATGCCAATAATAATCAAGGTTAGAACTACATGTATATGAACTACTAGTAGATGATATCACAAGTTAGGACTACTAGTAGGATCTAGATCATAGCAAGAGATACCAAATGATACACAAGATAGATCAAGCTATGAGTAGATGTAGAGATATATCCAAATAAAGAGATATGCAATTTCAGAAGCATGAAAGGATATAACTCACTAGATATGCGTCCTTATCATAAGATGATTACCCCTAAGAACCTCTAGGTTGTATCAACACAAGATATACATCTAGATAGATGTAGCAAGTTAGAGCACAACGGAAGCAATTTTAGACACAACCAAGAGATCCAAACAGATCATCATCAAAACCTACAAAACAACTCAAAGCAAGTAATTGCAAGATATAGATATAATAATTTAGAACAATTAGAGAGATAGAGTTGTAAGCAAGATATGTAATTCAGAACATGGCAATATGCATATATATAAAGGTACCAAAGGAGTGCCAAAAAATAAGGCTATTGGTTGAGAAAATCTAGTTGAGAGGGAAATTCTCATTCAATGAGCCAACTGTGTATTCTGTGCACAGTGTTATCGGTCGAGTTCTGTGTATTGACAACTCGACCGAATGATAGCTGCTGGAAACATCCATTGGTGCCTATCGGTCGAGTTTCAAATAGGGCAAACTCGACCGACAGAGCTGCTGTCAAAAGGTACATATATATCATAAAACACATTTAAAGGAATGCTAAACATACAAACCATATCCAAACATGTCTAAGCAAGTTAGTAATGCACTATAGAAGCTTTAGAAATAGTTTTTGAGCAAGAGTGAAGAGGGACACAAAATACCACTTTTGACTCAAAAACCATATGTATAGTGCACACTATCTTGACAAAAACTAGTTAGGATTGGTTATAAGCAAGAGAAACATTACCTTTGTTTTTACCGTTGCTTTTTCCACTTGTTTTCACCCTCTACACATCTCACCTTTCTTCTTTCATGTGGATTGAGAAGTCAATTCACAATTTAATAGCTCAAGTCAATTCATTTGCATGTGACCTACAAAAAGAAAGATGAAATGGTCCCCAATCATGCTTTTGGGTCTGGAGGGGTTAGCTTAGCAACCCAAGTCCTATTTCTCTTGGGTGCTTTCCTAAAAGGACAACAAGTAGAATAATGACCAAAATCATTGCAATAGTTGCATGTGCTATAGTCTTGGAACTAGAGGATTCTCCATTGAAGATTGGAGGTCCTATATCTTTGTTGTTCCTTTGACTACTATCATATCCTAAACCATGTCTACCAATATGTTTAAAAGTATGGTGTAGGATGTCATTAAGACTCTTCTTACCAACTAAGAATCCTTGCAAAGAAGATCTCAAATTATCATTATCATGCATAAGAGAAGTAATAGTAGAAGACAAATGATTGATATTATCTCTAGCATGCGGAAGATCATTTTCTAAGCAAAGAGCTTTAGTTAAATAAGAATTTCTATCAATATGAAGAGAAGCAACATCATTCTCTCTACTAGTAGAACTAGAACAATATTCATGCACATTGATTTTAGCAAGCAAGAAGGCATTTTCTGTTTCTAATTCTTGCAAAATTAAATCTTTGTCCTTATTTTTACATTTTAGAACATCAATATCATGCATGAGATATTCAACAATTAAAGTATGCCCTTCATTAGAACTATGCATAAGAGGTTGAGCTTCTAGAAATCTAATCTTATCAAGTAAACCAACATTTTCAAGTTTAAGAGAGTCTACTTGACTAAGACAAGCATTTCTATCATCAAGCAAGCAAGAATCGGCATGTTCAAGATCATCTAAATCTACATGCAAATTATCAACAATTTTAGCAAGCTTTTTCTTTTTCCTTTTAGAAGACTTAAGAGAGGCACACATATCATGAATAATAGCAATCAAGGATTCTTTATCTAAAGAGTTTAGATTTACCTCACTTGAGTCTTCACTTGTAGAAGCTATAAGAGCAAAATGGCATTCTCCTTCATTACTAGAGCTTGAGCTACCACTTGACTCTTCACTTAATTCTTCACTTGAGCTTGAGTTGGAGGAGCCACTTGAGCTTCAGTGCCATTTCTCCTTCTACAAACATAAGAATATCTGACCATCCAACAATCCATACCATATATTGTGCAACTTCAGCGGTTTGACAGAGATCACTACATGCGCTAAAAACATCTGAGTGAAAATAGAAGGATAATCAAAAGCATCTGAGTGAATCAAAAATTAAGAACTCATAACATGTGGCATATTCTCAACAAATATCTTCTGTGTTACCTTAATTTGAATGATAATATCTAAGCACCACGTCCTCCGATGCCTCTTCTCCTACTGCCCCACATCCTCCCTTCCCGTTGCTCCTCTCATATGCCCTCAGCCCCAGCTACTACCCCGATCTCCAACCTGACCTTACATCTACCATCGGGGCTGCCCCGAACACAGCCTCTCCCGCAGCGGCATCACTTTTACCTCAAAAATGACCTCTTCATCTTGGTGGCCTCATCATTGATATTTAGTTGGCTGGGAGCTTTGAGAAAGATAAGTACATAAACAAAACGACAAAGATACATGCAGTACATGGAGCATATATAAACATAACAGTAACTAAATTCAACTTCAAGGAGATTATGCAGTTGGGAACTGAGAACACAACATCGATATGGGGTTGTTCAATTTCAAATATGCTTTGTTTTGACCCATTTTAAATTGAGTTAACTAATAGTTGAAACTCAGAGTAGAATTGAAAATGTAATATGCATTTGCATATGAATGTTGTTATAATGAAAAGGTAAATGTAGATTTTATATATGGTAAAATTAAGCAACTATATGTAGATTTTATGTAAAATGAATATGTTGTTGTAATGAAAATCAAACTTGAGACATATCTCTTCAACAGCAAAGAGATATGTCTCATTTCCTATTGGCAATGACTTATTTGGAATTCTTGATTAGCTTGAAACAAGGTCATGTGAAAATAAAGTAACTACCTGGGGAGTCTACTATCTCTGCTTTGATGGATGCAAATTTGTTAACGGTTAGAGAGCGATCCTGAGCTTTGTTAGTAGAGCAATGAAGAAAATCAAACTTGAGGCATGAGAACTGGAAAACATAAAGAAAATAATAAAAAAATACATAAAATAGAAAGTCAAACTCCTTTACACCTTCTTATATTGATAGAGAATTAAAGTTTGTTAGATTTTTTAGACTATCCAATAGAAGTAACTCAATAAGACAGATTGAGTATTTATGTGTCTTTGAAAATAAACATATGTTGTGCTTGTGGTTAGATGTTTGCTCATTAACTCATAAAAAATTATGAGATGAAGTTGAGAAGAAGTGTCCCTCCCAACATCTACAGCCATCCACATGCACTAGGAAGAAGTTAAAATGTTGATGGGAGACAGAGAGTGCTTTGTTGAGCATGGAGGACTCTTGTGGGAAACAAATATTGAGACTAGTGAAATGCTAACTTTGTATAAATAAATTGGGATTAATGTGAAGAAAATTAGAAGCTAATCGATACTTTCCCAAGGTACTATATATCTATGATGGATATGCAGCATGCTAGAAGTGATAAGGAAATTGATATGCGATGATACACTTAAAATAGTCCATGAGAGGCTTATAGTGTATGAGTAGAGGGCATGCTTACCCCAAGGTAATTGAGATCATTGCAAAGGATCAGGTAGTAATCCTCTAAAGACAACTTCATATACCTTACAAAAGTCATGAGCATAGTCGAGCCACTATCCACACATGTCATCCAATTATAGGAGGTCGTTAGCACATAAACAGAACACATATTGGGTATGAATGAACATTGTTACACAACTAAGACTTTGTTAGGGGGACTGTGCTCAACTCATCAGTTAAATAATATTGCAGCTCATCCTAATAATAAAGGATCCATAAGAAAGTGGGATGGTCAGAAACAAGAGCAAATCAAGTCCAGATCAAGAACGTGCATATAGGAGCCATAATCGTCAACTAAAATTCTGAATGTATATACTCACAGCTAAGTAATCCCTTAGAATTTGAATCCACATGTTAAGATAAGGAGTTTATAATTTCTCGTGGTCCTTCCAGATTTTCTTGTTAAAGTTTTTGGACGATTGTCTACAGACACATTACGTTACTTTTGTATAGCTTAGTCACGTAGGTAACCTGAGATGTTCAAAGCCTACAAAAAGCATAAGTTGTTGAGACAAGATACTTTCAAAAACTTGTGTTCAGATTTTTCTTTTGAGCTTATTAGAAGCTTCTATCTCACCTTGTGTACCATTTTCCTACACTAAAGGCATCATAACTTCATAAATTATTTGGAAGGAAAAAAAAGCATGCCAGGGATTCTCCAAATACTTAAATGCCAAAGTAGATAAATTAAAGGTTGATGCATGTGGATTTTTTATGTAGATAAATTAAAGAACAAATGTGTTCTTCTAGTAAACCGCAAGAACTTGTTTAGAGGTAGGGATATTTCATCAAAGACTAAAACTAAACATAGAAAGCTAAAATATTATTGGTAGAGTTTGACATGAGAATACCAAGACTACCTGAATGTTACTAAGCATTGGCAAAGTCTGGCAGTAGAATATCTTAAAATCTATATACAAACAAAGATATTGAGTTGAAGGTCCATCTAAAATACCCTGCTGATTTGTGATGCCTAGTAAGGACAAATGGATATGGAACATACTTGTAGAATAGGTGTGGTGGGCCTGGTATGCAGATTTATCAGAGATATGGGTACAAAAACCCAAATATTGAATCTTAATTACTGTTTACTCTCCTAAACACTTATTTCAATTATTGTGCCATTGGTTTCATATTGAATCCGTATGCTAATGAGGACAGGCTGTGTTTTTGTGACTAAGCAGAAGACATTCACTAGTTGCGGGTGCTATCCCTGGAGGTCAAAACTTTCTAATTTTGTATATATATAACAATTCTTCTCGACTAGAGGAGCAATGTTAAAAGACAAAATACAAAATGAAGCATGTTTGTAGGCAATGACAATCTAAGGCACTGACGAGGTAATATTTACCAGGTAACACAATGGAGATGCATAGAAACATGGGGGGTAAGGAGTTGAGAAACTGCTACTTTAGGCATAGGAGGTCTAATTCCAGCTCCAACTGTGGCTTTATACTCATTTATGGGAATAACAACCTTTCTCTTCCTACCACTACCACTAATCGACTCCCTTTCAATATTAGCAATACATTTGGATGGATTTATTTTAAATCCTTGTATTTTGTGTACCAAATAATAGGCTAGGACCCCAAAATGAGGAACTTATCATTATGTTAACATATTTTGGTAAGTAAAAATCTATCGGGTTTAGAATCATGTCAAAATTTGGGTGAGTATCAACTGACACTTTCTCCTGGCCATCCCAATATTTGGGTAGGTATACCAGCTGGTAACATGTTCAATTTGTTGCCAAAGACAGAGGATAGGGTTTCAATTTTTGATGTACAACAGAGACTCAAACTTGCTGAGCTTCAGAACCCTGATGTTAAATATGTGGTGTGGTCAGGTGACATGAAGAGTTTTGCATTTCTTGGCTAACATATTATTATAATTCCATGTAACAAATTTCAAAGCATTATTATTTATCATTAGTGGACAAGGGTCCTTTGTTCTTCCTCAGGCTCTTTGGTTTCACAAAATATTGTAAAATATTTGGTTTCCTAGCTTGTAATGGTGTAGAAGTACTAGGCGTTTTAATATTAACAACATCATCATCTACTTGCATAGATATTTTCACATAATGAACAGAGTGTGGATCTGCAACATGATGAATTCATATTCTCTCACGAGAAAGCACAGACTATCTGAGGAAATCAGAGGACCAACGTTTTGAATAAGGATCTCATTTTGCCAGACTATCAACAAAATATTTATCTTTTGAACCACTGTCAAAGCATCCTTTTTTGGTTTTCTGTGTCGATATAGTTGATCTGCACTTTTTTCTCTTCCAGCAACCTCTGGTATATTAACTTCAAAGTAACTACTGGTGTGTGGTGCTTGACTTTCCTCAGAGCTTCACGTAGTGGGTATGATTTTACTTAAATGCTTTCAATACATTTATGGAATGGTTTGTCATCTTAAAAAATGGGGAGATTGTTGACTCAAGGTCAATTTGGTCAATGTTGACTCAGGTCTAAATTGACTAAACCCATGTTTTAATGATCACTAACCATTCCACATATTGGTGCCTAATGTCTCTACTTGAGTGATTTCAGATTAGGTATAGACACACTCCCAATGCCCAACTTGCGCATATCAAATTGGAGAAAAGGCAAGTCAAAGTCAGTGCAAGTGCACGTTTTTGTAATATGATGTAAATCCATTAGAATCATGTTGTAAATCACTTGTAATGATTGTAAGACTTGTAATTAAGCTTGGAAAAAATCAGGAGCACTTAGATCGAATGGAAGAGCACTTTAGATACAACTTTGAAAATTGATTGTAGGCACTTTTTTGGTCAAGTTTCCCAGCCTGAAAACTCGACCGATCATCCTTGATCAATTTTTTGGAGATTGCATCGGTCGAGTTGTGTTTATACAGAACTCGACCGATCCAGTAATTGACCATTTTGATTCCTAATGGTCGGTCAAATTTTCTCAGGACAAACTCGATCGATCATTTGAGTATCGGCCTTGTCGTTTACTTGATCGGTCGAGTTACCTTTATAGAAACTCGACCGATTGCACTGTACGAAAAAGTGCAGAAAAATGCTTCTAGCCATTGTGTAGTTGCAACAAGGGAAAATAGATCCGTTGCAAGCCACAAAATGGCTAGTTTTCGTTCTCAAGTGTTCCCAAAGGCTAAGAGGCATCCCCAGCTATAAATAGGACCCCTTGGGCTTCATTCCAAGGTTGAGCATTCATTGCAAAACTCTATGTGAGGTTCCTATTCTATAGTTGAGTGCTTCCTACAACCTCCTCTCTCTCTCTAAGCTTAATCACTTGCTACATCCATTAGAGTGAGTAGGAAATCTATAAGAGAGCTAGTCCTACATGTATATCTTGTGAGGCTCTCACTTCCACCATCTCCCTATCTCACATTTCAATCATGAAGATGAAGGTTCTCTCTCTTATCCAAGAGAGGTGAAGAAGAACAAGGGAAGGCGTCCCTTGGTGAAGATCAAGGATGAAGACTTGGAGCAAGAGTGGGTAAGCCCTTGGTGAAGGCAGAAGACTCATTGCTCAAGTGGGTAAGTCCTTGGTGGAAGCTTCTCCGAGTGAAGGTGAAGTCAAAGGCAGAAGATCCAACAAGAGTGGGTAATCCCTGCAAGGATGAAGACTTGTGCAAGAGTAGGTAAGTCCTTGAAAGAAGGCGGAAGACTCATTGTAAAGTGGGTAAGTTTTTGGTAAGGTTTAAGACTCTTTGTATTGGATAGGTATGCCCTTTGTGTGGTCATGTATTATAAGTCTTATGAATATAAGAATGCAATGGTTTGGAAATCCTAGAGGTTGACCTCTCTAGGTAAGTGGACTGACACACTTCTAGTTTGAAGTGTGGAACCACTCTAAATAGCTTGTCTATTGGTGTATGTTCAATCTCCCTCATCCTTGCTATACATGTTTTAGCTGCACACAAATTACCTAGTTAGCAACCTTATCTTGTCATATATCTTGAAGGTTTAATGAATTTTGTTTAAGTACTTTCAGCTCTATTCACCCCCCCTCTAGAGCATCTAATCACCCATCTAGGATCCAACAATTGGTATCAGAGCGGGCTTATCCAAGCATACTTCAACAAGTAGGATAAGATGGGTGACTACCAAGGAGGGAGATACTTGATCAACCTACCAATATTTGATGGGAGCAATTTCCTCTATTGGAGAAGAAGGCTTCAATTCTACATCCAAGGATCAAGTCTTGAGATGTGGCAAACGGTGAACAGCCCATACATGCCACCAAGGACAAGGATTGAAGAATGGGATGATGCCACCTTGTAGAAAGTAACCTTGAATGCTAGAGCCATGCACATCCTTTATGCCTCCATGACCCCCACCGAGTTCAACCAGATCTCTTCATTTGAAACAGACTACGAGGTATGGAGAAAGCTTTGCATCACTTATGAAGGGACAGATCAAGTGAAGGAAATCAAAGTCTACATGCTCAAAGAGATGCTTGAGAACTTCAAGATGGGAAAGGAGGAGAGTATATCTAACATGTACTCAAGGCTCAACACCATTGTAAATGGTCTCGCTGTTCTAGGTCATCCTATGTCTAGTGGAGAGATCAACTCCAAGATCCTTCAAACTCTTCCCAAGAGGTGGGAATTCAAGGTGACTTCCATTGAAGAAGCAAGGTCATTAAGGACATCCCTATTGAAGAGCTCATTGGAAATCTACAAGCACATGAAGCTACACTTGACAAGAGGGAGGAAGTAGATAGACAAGTGAAGAAAGAGATAAAGAGAATGAAGAAGGCTAAAATGAAGGCTCAAATTGAAGCTATCATGGAACAAGTCTCTCCATCCTCTCAAGCTAAGGAAGATGCCATGTACTCCAAGGGTAAGCTATACAAAGGCAAGCCCTCCTCCATCTGATGCTTCACATGTGGTAAGAAGGGTCACTACAAAGAAGATTGCCCACAAGGCAAAAAGACCCATCTTCACAAGAAGAAGGAGAAATGGCACTCAAGCTCAAGTGGCTCCTCCAACTCAAGCTCAAGTGAAGAATTAAGTGAAGAGTCAAGTGGTATCTCATGCTCTAGTGATGAAGGAGAATGTCATTTTGCTCTTATAACTTCTACAAGTGAAGACTCAAGTGAGGTAAATCTAAACTCTTTAGATAAAGAATCTTTGATTATTATTATTCAAGATATGTGTGCCTCTCTTAAGTCTTCTAAAAGGAAAAAGAAAAAGCTTGCTAAAATTGTTGATAATTTGCATGTAGAATTTGATGATGTTGAACATGCCGATTCTTTCTTGCTTGATGATAGAAATGTTTGTCTTAGTCAAGTAGATTCTCTTAAACTTGAAAATGTTGGTTTACTTGATAAGATTAGATTTCTAGAAGCTCAACCTCTTATGCATAGTTCCAATGAAGGGCCTACTTTAACTGTTGATTCTCTCATGCATGATATTGATGTTCTTAAATCTAAAAATAAGGACAAATATTTAGTTTTGCAAGAATTAGAAACAGAAAATATCTTCTTGCTTGCTAAAATCAATGTGCATGAATCTTGTTCTAGTTCTACTAGTAGAGAGAATGATGTTGCTTCTCTTAATATTGATAGAGACTCTTATTTAACTAAAGCTATTTGCTTAGAAAATGATCTTCTGCATGCTAGAGATAATATTAATCATTTGTCTTCTACTATTACTTCTCTTATGCATGATAATGATAGTTTGAGATTTTCTTTGCAAAGATTCTTAGTTGGTAAGAAGAGTCTTAATGACATCCTACACCATACTACTAAACATATTGGTAGACATGGTTTAGGATATGGTAGTAGTCAGAGGAACAACAAAGATAAAGGACCTCCAATCTTCCATGGAGAATCCTCTAGTTCCAAGACTATGGGCACATGCAACTATTGCAATGATTTTGGTCATTATTCTACTTGTTGTCCTTTTAGGAAAGCACCCAAGAGAAATAGGACTTGGGTTGCTAAGCTAACCCTTCCGGACCCAAAAACATTATTGGGGGCCATTTCATCTTTTTCTTGCAGGTCACATGCAAATGGATTGACTTGAGCTATTAAATTGTGAATTGACTTCTCAATTCACCTGAAAGAAGAAAGGTGAGATGTGTAGAGGGTGACAACAAGTGGAAAAAGCAATGGTAAGAACAAAGGTAATGTTTCTCTTGCTTATAACCAATCCTAACTTTTTTTTGTCAAGATAGTGTGCACTATACATATGGTTTTTGAGTCAAAAGTGGTATTTTGTGTCTCTCTTCACTCTTGCTCAAAACCTATTTCTAAAGCTTCTATAGTGCATTACTAACTTGCTTAGACATGTTTGGATATGGCTTGTATGTTTAGCATGCCTTTAAATGTGTTTTTATGATATATATGTACCTTTTGACTGCAGCTCTGTCGGTCGAGTTTACCCTGTCTAAAACTCGACCGATAGGCACCAATGATGTTGCCAACAGCTGTCATTCAGTCGAGTTGTCAATACACAAAACTCGACCGATAACACTGTGCACAGAATACACAGTTGGCTCATTGAATGAGAATTTCCCTCTCAACTAGATTTTCTCAACCAATAGCCTTATTCTTTGGCACTCCTTTGGTACCTTTATATATATGCATATTTTCATGTTCTAAATTGCATATCTTGCTTACAACTCTATCTCTCTAATTGTTCTAAATTGTTATATCAATATCTTGCAATTACTTGCTTTGAGTTGTTTTGCAGGTTTTGATGATGATCTCTTTGGATCTCTTGGTTGTGTCTAAAATTGCTTCCGTTGTGCTCTAACTTGCTACATCTATCTAGATGTATATCTTGTGTTGATACAACCTAGAGGTTCTTAGGGGTAATCATCTTATGATGAGGACGCATATCTAGTGAGTTATATCCTTTCATGCTTCTGAAATTGCATATCTCTTTGTTTGGATATATCTCTACATCTACTCATAGCTCGATCTATCTTGTGTATCGTTTAGTATCTCTTGCTATGATCTAGATCCTACTAGTAGTCCTAACTTGTGATATCATCTACTAGTAGTTCATATACATGTAGTTCTAACCTTGTTTATTATTGACATCTTTTCTCTTCTATATGCTATGCTTGTATCTTGTCTCATACATGCTCAAGCTTGTTCTTTAAATTGCATATCTACTATCTTGAGTTGCTTGCATAACATTGTGATGCAGGGTACATAGATCTACATGATATGTAGAAATTGGAGTTTGTGGATTTTCATGCAGCTTTTTCTCTAGTTTTAGTTTTTGGTGCAAGACTAGTGTTTTTTATGCCGAAAGTACCTTCTGAGCAAGGCTCATTGCTACGCGATGAGCTCTGATGGTTTTTGGTCAAATGCCATCATCTTGAGGGTCAAAATTGTGATTTTTTTTTCTGCATCACCTTATCTTGCATTTTGGGTTGTTCAAGTATATGCTTCAACTTGCTTTTCTCTCTATGCTTGGTAAAGCCCCTATCTGTGCTCTTCTACTCTCCTTATATAACTTTTTTTATCTCCTTTTTCTTTAACAAATGATGTTTCTTATTTCTTCATAACCCCACTTTTTGAAATGACAAAGGGGGAGAATGGTATGTCTTCTTTTAAAAGAGGAAGAAGACATATCTTACATGAAGAGGAGAAGTATGTCCATGTAAGGGGAAGAAGGTAAATGGGAGAAGACATATATGTGTAGAACATATATGAGTAGAAGACATAGTATTCTATAAATGTTATGAAAGCTAACCATGCAGGAGAAATAACATCAATTGAGGGGGAGTATGAGAACTCAATGTGCATCAATTAAGGGGGTGCATATGAACTCAATTCTTTTGAAACCCCTAGGTTTCTCCAAAGGTATGATTTTACTTAAATGCTTTCAATACATTTATGGAATGGTTTGTCATCTTCAAAAAGGGGGAGATTGTTGACTCAAGGTCAATTTGGTCAATGTTGACTCAGGTCTAAATTGACTAAACCCGTGTTTTGATGATGACTAACCATTCCACATATTGGTGTCTAATGTCTCTACTTGAGTGATTTCAGATTAGGTATAGACACACTCCAAATGCCCAACTTGCGCATATCAAATTGGAGAAAAGGCAAGTCAAAGTCAATGCAAGTGCATGTTTTTGTAATATGATGTAAATCCATTAGAATCATGTTGTAAATCACTTGTAATGATTGTATGACTTGTAATTAAGCTTGGAAAAAATCAGGAGCACTTAGATCGAATTTTAGAGCACTTTAGATACAACTTTTAAAATTGATTACAGGCACTTTTTCGATCAAGTTTCCCATCCTGAAAACTCGATCGATCATCCTTGATCAATTTTTTGGAGATTGCATCGGTCGAGTTGTGTTTACACTGAACTCGACCGATCAGGTAACTGACCATTTCAATTCCTAATGGTCGGTCAAATTTTCTCATGACAACCTCGACCGATCATTTGAGTATCGGCCTTGTCGTTTACTTGATCGGTCAAGTTACCTTTATAGAAACTCGACCGATTGCACTGTATGAAAAAGTGCAGAAAAATGATTCTAGCTGTTGTGTACTTGCAATAAGTGAAAATAGATCCGTTGCAAGCCACAAAATGGCTAGTTTTCATTCTCAAGTGTTCCCAAAGGCTAAGAGGCATCCCTAGCTATAAATAGGACCCCTTGGGCTTCATTCCAAGGTTGAGCATTCATTGCAAAACTCTATGTGAGGTTCCTATTCTATAGTTGAGTGTTTCCTACAACCTCCTCTCTCTCTCTCTAAGCTTAATCACTTGCTACATCCATTAGAGTGAGTAGGAAATCTGTAAGAGAGCTAGTCCTACATGTATATCTTGTGAGGCTCTCACTTCCACCATCTCCCTATATCTCATTTCAATCATGAAGATGAAGCTTCTCTCTCTTGTCCAAGAGAGGTGAAGAAGAAAAAGGGAAGGCGTCCCTTGGTGAAGATCAAGGCTGAAGACTTGGAGCAAGAGTGGGTAAGCCCTTGGTGAAGGCAGAAGACTCATTGCTCAAGTGGGTAAGTCCTTGGCGGAAGCTTCTCCTAGTGAAGGTGAAGTCAAAGGCAGAAGATCCAACAAGAGTGGGTAATCCCTGCAAGGCTGAAGACTTGTGCAAGAGTAGGTATGTCTTTGAAAGAAGGCCGAAGACTCATTGCAATGTGGGTAAGTTTTTGGTAAGGTTGAAGACTCTTTGAATTGGATAGGAAAGCCCTTTGTTTGGTAATGTATTATAAGTCTTATGAATATAAGAATCTAATGGTTTGGAAATCCTAGAGGTTGACCTCTCTAGGTAAGTGGACTGACACACTTCTAGTTTGAAGTGTGGAACCACTCTACATAGCTTGTCTATTGGTGTATGTTCAATCTCTCTCAATCTTGCTATGCATGTTTTAGTTGCTCACAAATTAGCTAGTTAGCAACCTTATCTTGTCATATATCTTGAAGGTTTAATGAATTTTTTTTAAGTGCTTTCAGCTCTATTCACCCCCCCTCTAGAGCATCTAATCACCCATCTAGGATCCAACAATTGGTATCAGAGCGGGCTTATCCAAGCATACTTCAACAAGTAGGATAAGATGGGTGACTACCAAGGAGAGAGATACTTGATCAGCCTACCAATCTTTAATGGGAGCAATTTCCTCTATTGGAGAAGAAGCCTTCAATTCTACATCTAAGGATCAAGTCTTGAGATGTGGCAAACGGTGAACAACCCATACATGCCACTAAGGACAAGGATTGAAGAATGAGATGATGCCACCTTGAAGAAAGCAACATTGAATGCTAGAGCCATGCACATCCTTTATGCCTCCATGACCCCCACCGAGTTCAACCAGATCTCTTCATTTAAAACAAACTATGAGGTATGGAGAAAGCTTTGCATCACTTATGAAGGGACAGATCAAGTGAAGGAAAGCAAAGTCTACATGCTCAAAGGACTGTTTGAGAACTTCAAGATGGGAAAGGAGGATAGTATATCCAACATGTACTCAAGGCTCAACACCTTTGTAAATGGTCTTGCTGTTCTAGGTTATCCTATGTCTAGTGATCAACTCCAAGATCCTTAGAACTCTTCCCAAGAGGTGGGAATTCAAGGTGACTTCCATTTAAGAAGCAAGGTCACTTAAGGACATCCCTATTGAAGAGATCATTAGAAATCTACAAGCACATGAAGCTACACTTGAAAAGAGGGAGGAAGTAGATAGACAAGAGAAGAAAGAGCTAAAGAGAATGAAGAAGGCTAAAATGAAGGCTCAAATTGAAGCTATCATGGAACAAGTCTCTCCATCCTCTCAAGCTAAGGAAGATGCCATGTACTCCAAGGGTAAGCTATACAAAGGCAAGTCCTCCTCCATCCAATGCTTTCAATGTGGAAAGAAGGGTCACTACAAAGAAGATTGCCCACAATGCAAAAAGACCCATCTTCACAAGAAGAAGGAGAACTGGCACTCAAGCTCAAGTGGCTCCTCCAACTCAAGCTCAAGTGAAGAATTAAGTGAAGAGTCAAGTGGTAGCTCAAGCTCTAGTGATGAAGGAGAATGCCATTTTGCTCTTATAGCTTCTACAAGTGAAGACTCAAGTGAGGTAAATCTAAACTCTTTAGATATATAATCTTTGATTGTTATTATTCATGATATGTGTGCCTCTCTTAAGTCTTCTAAAAGGAAAAAGAAAAATCTTGCTAAAATTTTTGATAATTTGCATTTAGAATTTGATGATCTTGAACATGCTGATTCTTGCTTGCTTGATGATAGAAATGTTTGTCTTAGTCAAGTAGACTCTCTTAAACTTGAAAATGTTGGTTTACTTGATAATATTAGATTTCTAGAAGCTCAACCTCTTATGCATAGTTCTAATGAAGGGCATACTTTAATTGTTGATTCTCTCATGCATGATATTGATGTTCTTAAATCTGAAAATAAGGACAAAGATTTAGTTTTGCAAGAATTAGAAACTGAAAATGCCTTCTTGCTTACTAAAATCAATGTGCATGAATCATGTTCTAGTTCTACTAGTAGAGAGAATGATGTTGCTTCTCTTCATATTGATAGAGACTCTTATTTAACTAAAGCTCTTTGCTTAGAAAATGATCTTCTGCATGCTAGAGATAATATCAATCATTTGTCTTCTACCATTACTTCTCTTATGCATGATAATGATAGTTTGAGATCTTCTTTGCAAAGATTCTTAGTTGGTAAGAAGAGTCTTAATGACATCCTACACCATACTACTAAACATATTGGTAGACATGGTTTAGGATATGATAGTAGTCAGAGGAACAACAAAGATAAAGGACCTCCAATCTTCCATGGAGAATCCTCTAGTTCCAAGACTATAGGCACATGCAACTATTGCAATGATTTTGGTCATTATTCTACTTGTTGTCCTTTTAGGAAAGCACCCAAGAGAAATAAGACGTGGGTTGCTAAGCTAACCCCTCCGGACCCAAAAACATGATTGGGAACCATTTCATCTTTTTCTTGCAGGTCACATGCAAATGGATTGACTTGAGCTATTAAATTGTGAATTGACTTCTCAATCCACATGAAAGAAGAAAGGTGAGATGTGTAGAGGGTGACAACAAGTGGAAAAAGCAACGGTAAGAACAAAGGTAATGTTTCTCTTGCTTATAACCAATCCTAACTTGTTTTTGTCAAGATAGTGTGCACTATACATATGGTTTTTGAGTCAAAAGTGGTATTTTGTGTCTCTCTTCACTCTTTCTCAAAAACTATTTCTAAAGCTTCTATAGTGCATTACTAACTTGCTTAGACATGTTTGGATATGGTTTGTATGTTTAGCATGCCTTTAAATGTGTTTTTAAGATATATATGTACCTTTTGACAGCAGCTCTGTCGGTCGAGTTTACCCTGTCTGAAACTCGACCGATAGGCACCAATGGATTTTGCCAGCAGTTGTCATTCAGTTGAGTTGTCAATACATAGAACTCGACTGATAACACTGTGCACAGAATACACAGTTGGCTCATTGAATGAGAATTTCCCTCTCAACTAGATTTTCTCAACCAATAGCCTTATTCTTTGGCACTCCTTTGGTACCTTTATATATATGCATATTGCCATGTTCTAAATTGCATATCTTGCTTACAACTCTATCTCTCTAATTGTTCTAAATTGGTATATCAATATCTTGCAATTACTTGCTTTGAGTTGTTTTGCAGGTTTTGATGATGATCTCTTTGGATCTCTTGGTTGTGTCTAAAATTGCTTCCGTTGTGCTCTAACTTTCTACATATATCTAGATGTATAACTTGTGTTGATACAACCTAGAGGTTCTTAGGGGTAATCATCTTATGATAAGGACGCATATCTAGTGAGTTATATCCTTTCATGCTTCTGAAATTGCATATCTCTTTGTTTGGATATATCTCTACATCTACTCATAGCTTGATCTATCTTGTGTATCGTTTGGTATCTCTTGCTATGATCTAGATCCTACTAGTAGTCCTAACTTGTGATATCATCTACTAGTAGTTCATATACATGTAGTTCTAACCTTGTTTATTATTGGCATCTTTGCTCTTCTATATGCTATGCTTGTATCTTGTCTCATACATGCTCAAGCTTGTTCTTTGAATTGCATATCTACTATCTTGAGTTGCTTGCATAACATTGTGATGCAGGGTACATAGATCTACATGATATGTAGAATTTGGAGTTTGTAGATTTTGATGCAGCTTTTGCTCTAGTTTTAGTTTTTGGTGCAAGACTAGTGTTTTTTATGCAGAAAGTACCTTCTGAGCAAGGCTCATTGCTATGCGATGAGCTTTGATGGTTTTTGGTCAAATGCCATCATCTTGAGGATCAAAATTGTGATTTATTTTTTTCTACAGCACTTTATCTTGCATTTTGGGTTGTTCAAGTATATGCTTTAATTTGCTTTTCTTTCTTTGCTTGGACAAGCCCCTATCTATGCTCTTCTACTCTCCTTATATAACTTTTGTTATCTCCTTTCTCTTTAACAAATGATGTTTCTTATTTATTCATAACCCCACTTTGTGAAATGACAAAGGGGGAGAAAGGTATGTCTTCTTTTAAAAGAGGAAGAAGACATGTCTTACATGAAGAGGAGAAGTATGTCCATGTAAGGGGAAGAAGGTAAATGGGAGAAGATATATATGTGTAGAACATATATGAGTAGAAGACATATTATTCTATAAATGTTATGAAAGCTAACAATGCTGGAGAAATTGCATCAATTGAGGGGGAGTATGAGAACTCAATGTGCATCAATTGAGGGGGAGCATATGAACTCAATTCTTTTGAAACCCCTAGTTTCTCCAAAGGTATGACTTTACTTAAATACTTTCAATACATTTATGGAATGGTTTGTCATCTTCAAAAGGGGGAGATTGTTGACTCAAGGTCAATTTGGTCAATGTTGACTCGGTCTAAATTGACTAAACCCGTGTTTTGATGATGACTAACCATTCCACATATCGGTGTCTAATGTCTCTACTTGAGTGATTTCAGATTAGGTATAGACACACTCCAAATTCCCAACTTGCGCATATCAAATTGGAGAAAAGACAAGTCAAAGTCAATGCAAGAGCACATTTTTGTAATATGAAGTAAATCCATTAGAATTATGTTGTAAATCACTTGTAATGATTGTATGAATTGTAATTATGCTTGGAAAAAATCAGGAGCACTTAGATCGAATGTTAGAGCACTTTACATACAACTTTGAAAATTGATTACAGACACTTTTTCGGTCGAGTTTCCCAGCCTGAAAACTCGATCGATCATCCTTGATCAATTTTTTGGAGATTGCATCGGTCGAGTTGTGTTTACACAGAACTCGACCGATCAAGTAACTGACCATTTCGATTCCTAATGGTCGGTCAAATTTTCTCAGGACAAACTCGACCGATCATTTGAGTATCGACCTTGTCGTTTACTTGATCGGTCGAGTTACCTTTATAGAAACTCGACCAATTGCACTGTACGAAAAAGTGCAGAAAAATGCTTCTAGCCGTTGTGTAGTTGCAACAAGTGAAAATAGATCCAGCTATAAATAGGACCCCTTGGGCTTCATTCCAAGGTTGAGCATTCATTGCAAAACTCTATGTGAGGTTCCTATTCTATAGTTGAGTGCTTTCTACAACCTCCTCTCTCTCTCTCTAAGCTTAATCACTTGCTACATCCATTAGAGTGAGTAGGAAATCTGTAAGAGAGCTAGTCCTACATGTATATCTTGTGAGGCTCTCACTTCCACCATCTCCCTATCTCTCATTTCAATCATGAAGATGAAGGTTCTCTCTCTTGTCCAAGAGAGGTGAAGAAGAACAAGGGAAGGCGTCCCTTGGTGAAGATCAAGGCTGAAGACTTGGAGCAAGAGTGGGTAAGGCCTTGGTGAAGGCAGAAGACTCATTGCTCAAGTGGGTAAGTCCTTGGTGGAAGCTTCTCCGAGTGAAGGTGAAGTCAAAGGCGGAAGATCCAACAAGAGTGGGTAATCCCTACAAGGCTGAAGACTTGTGTAAGAGTAGGTAAGTCCTTGGAAGAAGGCGGAAGACTCATTGCAAAGTGGGTAAGTTTTTGGTAAGGTTGAAGACTCTTTGTATTGGATAGGTAAGCCCTTTGTTTGGTCATGTATTTTAAGTCTTATGAATATAAGAATGCAATGGTTTGGAAATCCTAGAGGTTGACCTCTCTAGGTAAGTGAACTGACACACTTCTAGTGTGAAGTGTGGAACCACTCTAAATAGCTTGTCTATTGGTGTATGTTCAATCTCTCTCATCTTTGCTATGCATGTTTTAGTTACACACAAATTACCTATTTAGCAACCTTATCTTGTCATATATTTTGATGGTTTAATTAATTTTGTTTAAGTGCTTTCAGCTCTATTCACCCCCCCTCTAGAGCATCTAATCACCCATCTAGGATCCAACAATTGGTATCAGAGCGGGCTTCTCTCAGCATACTTCAACAAGTAGGATAAGATGGGTGACTACCAAGGAGGGAGATACTTGATCAGCCTACCAATCTTTGATGGGAGCAATTTCCTCTATTGGAGAAGAATGCTTCAATTATACTTCCAAGGATCAAGTCTTGAGGTGTGGCAAACGGTGAACAGCCCATACATGCCACCAAGGACAAGGATTGAAGAATGGGATGATGCCACCTTGAAGAAAGCAACCTTGAATGCTAGAGCCATGCACGTCCTTTATGCCTCCATGACCCCCACCGAGTTCAACCAGATCTCTTCATTTGAAACAGACTATGAGGTACGGAGAAAGCTTTGCATCACTTATGAAGGGACAGATCAAGTGAAGGAAAGCAAAGTCTACATGCTCAAAGGGCTGCTTGAGAACTTCAAGATGGGAAAGTAGGAGAGTATATCCAACATGTACTCAAAGCTCAACACCATTGTAAATGGTCTTGCTCTTCTAGGTCATCCTATGTCTAGTGGAGAGATCAACTCCAAGATCCTTAGAACTCTTCCCAAGAGGTGGGAACCCAAGGTGACTTCCATTGAAGAAGCAAGGTCACTTAAGGAAATCTCTATTGAAGAGCTCATTGGAAATCTACAAGCAAATGAAGCTACACTTGACAAGAAGGAGGAAGTAGATAGACAAGAGAAGAAAGAGATAAAGAGAATGAAGAAGGCTAAAATGAAGGCTCAAATTGAAGCTATCATGGAACAAGTCTCTCCATCCTCTCAAACTAAGGAAGATGCCATGTACTCCAAGGGTAAGCTCTACAAAGGCAAGTCCTCCTCCATCCGATGCTTCACATGTGGAAAGAAGGGTCACTACAAAGAAGATTGCCCACAAGGCAAAAAGACCTATCTTCACAAGAAGAAGGAGAAATGGCACTCAAGCTCAAGTGGCTCCTCCAACTCAAGCTCAAGTGAAGAATTAAGTGAAGATTCAAGTGGTAGCTCAAGCTCTAGTGATGAAGGAGAATGCCATTTTGCTCTTATAGCTTCTACAAGTGAAGACTCAAGTGAGGTAAATCTAAACTCTTTAGATATATAATCTTTGATTGTTATTATTCATGATATGTGTGCCTCTCTTAAGTCTTCTAAAAGGAAAAAGAAAAATCTTGCTAAAATTGTTGATAATTTGCATTTAGAATTTGATGATCTTGAACATGCTGATTCTTGCTTGCTTGATGATAGAAATGTTTGTCTTAGTCAAGTAGACTCTCTTAAACTTGAAAATGTTGGTTTACTTGATAAGATTAGATTTCTAGAAGCTCAACCTCTTATGCATAGTTCTAATGAAGGTCATACTTTAATTGTTGATTCTCTCATGCATGATATTGATGTTCTAAAATATGAAAATAAGGACAAAGATTTAGTTTTGCAAGAATTAGAAACAGAAAATGCCTTCTTGTTTGCTAAAATCAATGTGCATGAATCTTGTTCTAGTTCTACTAGTAGAGAGAATGATGTTGCTTCTCTTCATATTGATAGAGACTCTTATTTAACTAAAGCTCTTTGCTTAGAAAATGATCTTCTGCATGCTAGAGATAATATCAATCATTTGTCTTCTACTATTACTTCTCTTATGCATGATAATTATAGTTTGAGAACTTCTTTGCAAAGATTCTTATTTGGTAAGAAGAGTCTTAATGAGATCCTACACCATACTACTAAACATATTGGTAGACATGGTTTAGGATATGATAGTAGTCAAAGGAACTACAAAGATAAAGGACCTCCAATCTTCCATGGAGAATCCTCTAGTTAGGGCTGTCAATGGGGAGGGTATTATCCATTTACCCTTACCCATACCCTAGAGGGTAAGGGTAAGGGTAAATATTTTTATTACCCTTTACCCGTTTACCCGTTCCCCTTTTCCCCGCTATACTATAACGGGAGGGTAAGGTATAGACATTATCCATACCCTTTTACCTGCACATGATATAAAGGTTACATAAAAATATATTCAAAAGGGGTTTGTATGTAAATGTTTAATACTAATACTTTATTCTACCATTGGAAAATGACTTGGTGTTGTAGTTGTAATACTTTCTTGTTGAGATAAAAAATATATATCTTGCAAAAAATGAGGTGTTGGTGAAACACTTATTTGTTATGCATACTTATGCAAAGGAAAAAAATGATTTATGCATAAAAAAATTGTTATTGTGTGAATTGACTTAACTTTACATGGAGAAGCATATGATTTTGAATTGGATATAATGTTTTATATGTTGTTATCAATAAATTAGTTATAAAATTATTAAAAATCAATACACAATGGGTATAAAATTCTTTTTTGTCAAAATTACCCGCTTACCCTTTACCCTCCCCGTTTACCCTGTGGAGAAGAGGGTAAGGATAAGGGGAGGGTAAGGGGATTGATGAGAAGGGTAATTACCCTTACCCTTACCCGCTACCCAAAGAGGGTAAGGGTAAGGGTAAGACCTTACCCTCCCCATACCCTCCCCATTGACAGCCCTACCTCTAGTTCCAAGACTTTGGGTACATGCAACTATTGCAATGATTTTGGTCATTATTCTACTTGTTGTCCTTTTAGGAAAGCACCCAAGAAAAATAGGACTTGGGTTGCTAAGCTAACCCCTCCGGACCCAAAAACATGATTGGGGACCATTTCATCTTTCTTCTTGCAGGTCACATGCAAATGGATTGACTTGAGCTATTAAATTGTGAATTGACTTCTCAATCCACATGAAAGAAGAAAGGTGAGATGTGTAGAGGGTGACAACAAGTGGAAAAAGCAACGGTAAGAACAAAGGTAATGTTTCACTTGTTTATAACCAATCCTAACTTGTTTTTGTCAAGATAGTGTGCACTATACATATGGTTTTTGAGTCAAAAGTGGTATTTTGTGTCCCTCTTCACTCTTGCTCAAAAACTATTTCTAAAGCTTCTATAGTGCATTACTAACTTGCTTAGACATGTTTGGATATGGTTTCTATGTTTAGCATTCCTTTAAATGTGTTTTTATGATATATATGTACCTTTTGATAGCAGTTCTGTCGGTCGAGTTTGCCCTGTCTAAAACTCGACCGATAGGCACCAATAGATGTTGCCAGCAGCTGTCATTCGGTCGAGTTGTCAATACATAGAACTCGACCGATAACACTGTGCACAGAATACACAGTTGGCTCATTGAATGAGAATTTCCCTCTCAACTAGATTTTCTCAACCAATAGCCTTATTCTTTGGCAGTCCTTTGGTACCTTTATATATATGCATATTGCCATGTTCTAAATTGCATATCTTGCTTACAACTCTATCTCTCTAATTGTTCTAAATTGGTATATCTATATCTTGAAATTACTTGCTTTGAGTTGTTTTGCAGGTTTTAATGATGATCTCCTTGGATCTCTTGGTTGTGTCTAAAATTGCTTCCGTTGTGCTCTAACTTGCTACATCTGTCTAGATGTATATCTTGTGTTGATATAACCTAGATATTCTTAGGGGTAATCATCTTATGATAAGGACGCATATCTAGTGAGTTATATCCTTTCATGCTTCTAAAATTGCATATCTCTTTGTTTGGATATATCTATACATCTACTCATAGCTTGATCCATCTTGTGTATCATTTGGTATCTCTTGCTATGATCTAGATCCTACTAGTAGTCCTAACTTTTGATATCATCTACTAGTAGTTCATATACATGTAGTTCTAACCTTGTTTATTATTGGCATCTTTGCTCTTCTATATGCTATGCTTGTATCTTGTCTCATACATGCTCAAGCTTGTTCTTTGAATTGCATATCTACTATCTTGAGTTGCTTGCATAACATTGTGATGTAGGGTACATAGATCTACATGATATGTCGAAATTGGAGTTTATGGATTTTCATGCAGCTTTTGCTCTAGTTTCAATTTTTGGTGCAAGACTAGTGTTTTTTATGTAGAAAGTACCTTATGAGCAAGGCTCATTGCTAAGCGATGATCTCTGATGGTTTTTGGTCAAATGCCATCATCTTGAGGGTCAAAATTGTGATTTATTGTTTTCTGCATCACTTTATCTTGCATTTTGGGTTGTTCAAGTATATACTTTAACTTGCTTTTCTTTCTATGCTTGGACAAGACCCTATCTGTGCTCTTCTACTCTCCTTATATAACTTTTGTTATCTCCTTTCTCTTTAACTAATGATGTTTCTTATTTCTTCATAACCCCACTTTTTGAAATGACAAAGGGGAGAAAGGTATGTCTTCTTTTAAAAGAGGAAGAAGGCATGTCTTACATGAAGAGGAGAAGTATGTCCATGTAAGGGGAAGAAGGTAAATGGGAGAAGACATATATGTGTAGAACATGCATGAGTAGAAGACATAGTATTCTATAAATGTTATGAAAGATAACCATGTAGGAGAAATAGCATCAATTGAGGGGGAGTATGAGAACTCCATGTGCATCAATTGAGGGGGAGCATATGAACTCAATTCTTTTGAAACCCCTAGGTTTCTCCAAAGGTATGACTTTACTTAAATGCTTTCAATACATTTATGGAATGGTTTGTCATCTTCAAAAAGGGGGAGATTGTTGACTCAAGGTCAATTTGGTCAATGTTGACTCAGGTCTAAATTGACTAAACCCGTGTTTTGATGATGACTAACCATTCCACATATTGGTGTGTAATGTCTCTACTTGAGTGATTTCATATTAGGTATAGACACACTCCAAATGCCCAACTTGCGCATATCAAATTGGAGAAAAGACAAGTCAAAGTCAATGCAAGTGCATGTTTTTGTAATATGATGTAAATCCATTGGAATCATGTTGTAAATCATTTGTAATGATTGTATGACTTGTAATTAAGCTTGGAAAAAATCAGGAGCACTTAGATCGAATGTTAGAGCACTTTAGATACAACTTTGAAAATTGATTACAGACACGTTTTCGGTCGAGTTTCCCAGCCTGAAAACTCGACCGATCATCCTTGATCAATTTTTTGGAGATTGCACCGGTCGGTTGTGTTTACACAGAACTCAACCGATCGAGTAACTGAACATTTCGATTCCTAATGGTCGGTCGAATTTTCTCAGGACAAACTCGACTAATCATTTGAGTATCGGCATTGTCGTTTAATTGATCGGTCGAGTTACTTTTATAGAAACTCGACCGATTGCACAGTATGAAAAAGTGCAGAAAAATGCTTCTAGCCATTTTGGAGTTGCAACAAGTGAAAATAGATCCGTTGCAAGACACAAAATGGCTAGTTTTCATTCTCAAGTGTTCCCAAAGTCTAAGAGGCATCCTCAGCTATAAATAGGACCCCTTGGGCTTCATCCCAAGGTTGAGCATTCATTGCAAAACTCTATGTGAGGTTCTTATTCTATAGTTGAGTGCTTCCTACAGCCTCCTCTCTCTTTGAGATTAATCACTTGCTACATCCATTAGAGTGAGTAGGAAATCTGTAAGAGAGCTAGTCCTACATGTATATCTTGTGAGGCTCTCACTTCCACCATATCCCTATCTCTCATTTCAATCATGAAGAAGAAGGTTCTCTCTCTTGTCCAAGAGAGGTGAAGAAGAATAAGGGAAGGCGTCCCTTGGTGAAGATCAAGGCTGAAGACTTTAGGTGTGGTAAATGGTGAACAACCCATACATGCCACCAAGGTCAAGGATTGAAGAATGGGATGATGCCACCTTTAAGAAAGCAACCTTGAATACTAGAGCCATTCAAATCCTTTATGCCTCCATGACCCCCACCGAGTTCAACCAGATCTCTTCATTTGAAACAAACTATGAGGTACGGAGAAAGCTTTGCATCACTTATGAAGGGACAGATCAAGTGAAGGAAAGCAAAGTCTACATGCTCAAAGGGCTGCTTGAGAACTTTAAGATGGGAAAGGAGGAGAGTATATCCAACATGTACAAAAGGCTCAACACCATTGTAAATGGTCTTGCTGTTCTAGGTAATCCTATGTCTAGTGGAGAGATCAACTCCAAGACCCTTAGAACTCTTCCAAAGAGGTGGGAACCCAAGGTGACTTCCATTGAAGAAGAAAGGTCACTTAAGGAAATCCCTATTGAAGAGCTCATTGGAAATCTACAAGCACATGAAGCTACACTTGACAAGAGGGAGTAAGTAGATAGACAAGAGAAGAAAGAGCTAAAGAGAATGAAGAAGGCTAAAATGAAGGCTCAAATTGAAGCTATCATGGAACAAGTCTCTCCATCCTCTCAAGCTAAGGAAGATGCCATGTACTCCAAGGGTAAGCTCTATAAAGGCAATCCCTCCTCCATCCGATGCTTCACATGTGGAAAGAAGGGTCACTACAAGGAAGATTGCCCACAAGGCAAAAAGACCCATCTTCACAAGAAGAAGGAGAAATGGCACTCAAGCTCAAGTGGCTCCTCTAACTCAAGCTCAAGTGAAGCATTAAGTGAAGATTCAAGTGGTAGCTCAAGCTCTAGTGATGAAGGAGAATGCCATTTTGCTCTTATAGCTTATACAAGTGAAGAATCAAGTGAGGTAAATCTAAAATCTTTAGATAAAGAATCTGTGATTGCTATTATTCATGATATGTGTGCCTCTCTTAAGTCTTCTAAAAGGAAAAAGAAAAAGCTTGCTAAAATTGTTGATAATTTGCATGTAGAATTAGATGATCTTGAACATACCAATTCTTGCTTGCTTGATGATAGAAATGCTTGTCTTAGTCAAGTAGACTCTCTTAAACTTGAAATGTTGGTTTACTTGATAAGATTAGATTTCTAGAAGTTCAACCTCTTATGCATAGTGTTAATGAAGGGCATACCTTAATTGTTGATTCTCTCATGCATGATATTGATGTTCTTAAATATGAAAATAAGGACAAAGATTTAGTTTTGCAAGAATTAGAAACGGAAAATGCCTTCTTACTTGCTGAAATCAATGTGCATGAATCTTGTTCTAGTTATACTAGTAGAGGGAATGATGTTACTTCTCTTCATATTGATAGAAACTCTTATTTAACTAAAGCTCTTTGCTTAGAAAATGATCTTCTACATGCTAGAGATAATATCAATCATTTGTCTTCTACTATTACTTCTCTTATGCATGATAATGATAGTTTGAGATCTTCTTTGCAAAGATTCTTAGTTGGTAAGAAGAGTCTTAATGACATCCTACACCATACTACTAAACATATTGGTAGACATGGTTTAGGATATGATAGTAGTCAAAGGAACAACAAAGACCTCCAATCTTCCATGGAGAATCCTCTAGTTCCAAGACTATGGGCACATGCAACTTTTGCAATGATTTTGGTCATTATTCTACTTGTTATCCTTTTAGGAAAGCACCCAAGAGAAATAGGACTTGGGTTGCTAAGCTAACCCCTCCGGACCCAAAAACATGATTGGGGACCATATCATCTTTCTTCTTGCAGGTCACATGCAAATGGATTTACTTGAGCTATTAAATTGTGAATTGACTTCTCAATCTACATGAAAGAAGAAAGGTGAGATGTGTAGAGGGTGACAACAAGTGGAAAAAATCAACGGTAAGAACAAATGTAATGTTTCTCTTGCTTATAACCAATCCTAACTTGTTTTTGTCATGATAGTGTGCACTATACATATGGTTTTTGAGTCAAAAGTGGTATTTTGTGTCCCTCTTCACTCTTGCTCAAAAACTATTTCTAAAGCTTCTATAGTGCATTACTAACTTGCTTAGACATGTTTGGATATGGTTTGTATGTTTAGCATGCCATTAAATGTGTTTTTATGATATATATGTATCTTTTGACAGCAACTCTATCGGTCGAGTTTGCCCTGTCTGAAACTCGACCGATAGGCACCAATGGATGTTGCCAGCAGCTGTCATTCGGTCGGGTTGTCAATACACAGAACTCAACCGATAACACTGTGCACAGAATACACAGTTGGCTCATTGAATGAGAATTTCCCTCTCAACTAGATTTTCTCAACCAATAGCCTTATTCTTTGGCACTTCTTTGGTACCTTTATATATATGCATATTGCCGTGTTCTAAATTGCATATCTTGCTTACAACTCTATCTCTCTAATTGTTCTAAATTGGTATATCTATATCTTGCAATTACTTATTTTGAGTTGTTTTGCAGGTTTTCATGATGATCTCTTTGGATCACTTGGTTGTGTCTAAAATTACTTCCGTTGTGCTCTAACTTGCTACATCTATCTAGATGTATATATTGTGTTGATCCAAACCTAGAGGTTCTTAGGGGTAATCATCTTATGCTAAGGATGCATATCTAGTGAGTTATATCCTTTCATGCTTCTGAAATTGCATATCTCTTTGTTTGGATATATCTCTACATCTACTCATAGCTTGATCTATCTTGTGTATCATTTGGTATCTCTTGCTATGATCTAGATCCTACTAGTAGTCCTAACTTGTGATATCATCTACTAGTAGTTCATATACATGTAGTTCTAACCTTGTTTATTATTAGCATCTTTGCTCTTCTATATGCTATGCTTGTATCTTGTCTCATACATGCTCAAGCTTGTTCTTTGAATTGCATATCTACTATCTTGAGTTGCTTGCATAACATTGTGATGCAGGGTACATAGATCTACATGATATGTAGAAATTGGAGTTTGTGGATTTTCATGCAGCTTTTTCTCTAGTTTTAGTTTTTGGTGCAAGACTAGTGTTTTTTATGTAGAAAGTACCTTCTGAGCAAGGCTCATTGCTATGCGATGATCTCTGATGGTTTTTGGTCAAATGCCATCATCTTGAGGGTCAAAATTGTGATTTATTGTTTTCTGCAGCACTTTATCTTACATTTTGGGTTGTTCAAGTATATGCTTTAACTTGCTTTTCTTTCTATGCTTGGACAAGCCTCTATCTGTGCTCTTCTACTCTCCTTATATAACTTTTGTTATCTCCTTTCTCTTTAACAAATGATGTTTCTTATTTCTTCATAACCCCACTTTTTGAAATGACAAAGGGGGAGAAAGGTATGTCTTCTTTTAAAAGAGGACGAAGGCATGTCTTACATGAAGAGGAGAAGTATGTCCATGTAAGGGGAAGAAGGTAAATGGGAGAAGACATATATGTGTAGAACATATATGAGTAGAAGACATAGTATTCTATAAATGTTATGAAAGCTAACCATACATGAGAAATAGCATCAATTGAGGGGGAGTATGAGAACTCCATGTGCATCAATCAAGGGGGAGCATATGAACTCAATTTTTTTGAAACCCCTAGGTTTCTTCAAAGGTATGACTTTACATAAATGCTTTCAATACATTTATGGAATGGTTTGTCATCTTAAAAAAGGGGGAGATTGTTGACTCAAGGTCAATTTGGTCAATGTTGACTCAGGTCTAAATTGACTAAACCCGTGTTTTGATGATGATTAACCATTCCACATATTGGTGTCTAATGTCTCTACTTGAGTGATTTCAGATTAGATATAGACACACTCCAAATGCCCACCTTGCGCATATCAAATTGGAGAAAAGACAACTCAAAGTCAATGCAAGTGCATGTTTTTGTAATATGATGTAAATCCATTAGAATCATGTTGTAAATCACTTGTAATGATTGTATGACTTGTAATTAAGCTTGGAAAAAATCAGGAGCACTTAGATCGAATGTTAGAGCACTTTAGATACAACTTTGAAAATTGATTACAAGCACTTTTTCGGTAGAGTTTCCCAGCCTGAAAACTCGACCGATCATCCTTGATCAATTTTTTGGAGATTGCATCGGTCGAGTTGTGTTTACACAGAATTCGACTGATCCAGTAACTGACGATTTCGATTCCTAATGGTCGGTCGAATTTTCTGAGGACAAACTTGACCGATCATTTGAGTATCGGCCTTGTCGTTTTCTTGATCGGTCGAGTTACCTTTATAGAAACTCGACCGATTGCACTGTACGAAAAAGTGCAGAAAAATGCTTCTAGCCGTTTTGGAGTTGCAACAAGTGAAAATAGATTTGTTGCAAGCCACAAAACGGCTAGTTTTCGTTCTCAAGTGTTCCCAAAGGCTAAGAGGCATCCCCAACTATAAATAGGACCCATTGGGCTTTATTCTAAGGTTGAGCATTCATTACAAAACTCTATGTGAGGTTCCTATTCTATAGTTAAGTGCTTCCTACAGCCTCCTCTCTCTCTCTAAGCTTAATCACTTGCTACATCCATTAGAGTGAGTAGGAAATATGTAAGAGAGCTAGTCCTACATGTATATCATGTGAGGCTCTCACTTCCACCATCTCACTATCTCTAATTTCAATCATGAAGATAAAGGTTCTATCTCTTGTCGAAGAGGGGTGAAGAAGAACAAGGGAAGGCGTTCCTTAGTGAAGATCAAGGCTGAAGACTTGGAGCAAGAGTGGGTAAACCCTTGGTGAAGGCAGAAGACTCATTGCTCAAATGGGTAAGTACTTGGTGGAAGCTTCTCCGAGTGAAGGTGAAGTCAAAGGCAGAAGATCTAACAAGAGTGGGTAATCCCTGTAAGGCTGAAGACTTGTGCAAGAGTAGGTAAGTCCTTGGAAGAAGGCGGAAGACTCATTGCAAAGTGGGTAAGTTTTTGGTAAGGTTGAAGACTCTTTGTATTGGATAGGTAAGCCCTTTGTTTGGTCATGTATTGTAAGTCTTATGAATATAAGAATGCAATGGTTTGGAAATCGTAGAGGTTGACCACTGTAGGTAAGTGGACTGACACACTTCTAGTTTGAAGTGTGGAACCACTCTAAATAGCTTGTCTATTGGTGTATGTTCAATCTCTCTCATCATTTCTATGCATGTTTTAGTTGCACACAAATTACCTATTTAGCAACCTTATCTTGTCATATATCTTGAAGGTTTAATGAATTTTGTTTAAGTGCTTTCAGCTCTATTCACCCCCCCTCTAGATCATCTAATCACCTATCTAGGATCCAACAATTGGTATCAGAGCGGGCTTCTCCAAGCATACTTCAACAAGTAGGATAAGATGGGTGACTACCAAGGACGGAGATACTTGATCAGCATACCAATCTTTGATGCGAGCAATTTCCTCTATTGGAGAAGAAGGCTTCAATTCTACATCCAAGGATCAAGTCTTGAGGTGTGGCAAATGGTGAACAGCCCATACATGCCACCAAGGACAAGGATTGAAGAATGGGATGATGCCACCTTGAAGAATGCAACCTTGAATGCTAGAGCCATGCACATCCTTTATGCCTCCATGACCCCCACCGAGTTCAACCAGATCTCTTCATTTGAAACAGACTATGAGGTACGGAGAAACTTTGCATGAATTACGAAGGGACAGATCAAGTGAAGGAAAGCAAAGTCTACATGCTCAAAGGGCTGCTTGAGAACTTCAAGATGGGAAAGGAGGAGAGTATATCCAACATGTACTCAAGGCTCAACACCATTGTAAATGGTCTTACTATTCTAGGTCATCCTATGTCTAGTGGAAAGATCAACTCCAAGATCCTTAGAAATCTTCCCAAGAGGTGGGAACCCAAGGTGACTTCCATTGAAGAAGCAAGGTCACTTAAGGACATCCCTATTGAAGAGCTCATTGGAAATCTACAAGCACATGAAGCTACACTTGACAAGAGGGAGGAAGTAGATAGACAAAAGAATAAAGAGCTAAAGAGAATGAAGAAGGCTAAAATGAAGGCTCAAATTGAAGCTATCATGAATCAAGTCTCTCCATCCTCTCAAGCTAAGGAAGATGCCATGTACTCCAAGGGTAAGCTCTACAAAGGTAAGTCCGCCTCCATCCGATGCTTCACATGTGGAAAGAAGGGTCACTACAAGGAAGATTGCCCACAAGGCAAAAAGACCCATCTTCACAAGAAGAAGGAGAAATGGCACTCAAGGTCAAGTGGCTCCTCCAACTCAAGTTCAAGTGAAGAATTAAGTGAAGAGTCAAGTGGTAGCTCAAGCTCTAGTGATGAAGGAGAATGCCATTTTACTCTTATAGCTTCTACAAGTGAAGACTCAAGTGAGGTAAATCTAAACTATTTAGATAAAGAATCCTTGATTGCTATTATTCATGATATGTGTGCCTCTCTTAAGTCTTCTAAAAGGAAAAAGAAAAAGCTTGCTAAAATTGTTGATAATTTGCATGTAGAATTAGATGATCTTGAACATGCCAATTCTTGTTTGCCTGATGATAGAAATTCTTGTCTTAGTCAAGTAGACTCTCTTAAACTTGAAAATGTTGGTTTACTTGATAAGATTAGATTTCTAGAAGCTCAACCTCTTATGCATAGTTATAATGAAGGGCATACTTTAATTGTTGATTCTCTCATGCATGATATTGATGTTCTAAAATATGAAAATAAGGACAAAGATTTAGTTTTGCAAGAATTAGAAACAGAAAATGCCTTCTTGCTTGCTAAAATCAGTGTGCATGAATCTTGTTCTAGTTCTACTAGTAGAGAGAATGATGTTGCTTCTCTTCATATTGATAGAGTCTCTTATTTAACTAAAGCTCTTTGCTTAGAAAATGATCTTCTGCATGCTAGAGATAATATCAATCATTTGTCTTCTACTATTACTTCTCTTATGCATGATAATGACAGTTTGAGATCTTCTTTGCAAATATTCTTAGTTGGTAAGAAGAGTCTTAATGACATCCTACACCATACTACTAAACATATTGGTAGACATGGTTTAGGATATTATAGTAGTCAAAGGAACAACAAAGATAACGGACCTCCAATCTTCCATGGAGAATCCTCTAGTTCCAAGACTATGGGCACATGCAACTATTGCAATGATTTTGGTCATTATTCTACTTGTTGTCCTTTTAGGAAAGCACCCAAGAGAAATAGGACTTGGGTTGCTAAGCTAACCCCTCCGGACCGAAAAACATGATTGGGGACCATTTCATCTTTCTTCTTGCAGGTCACATGCAAATGGATTGACTTGAGCTATTAAATTGTGAATTGACTTCTTAATCCACATGAAGGAAGGAAGGTGAGATGTGTAGAGGGTGACAACAAGTGGAAAAAGCAACGGTAAGAATAAAGGTAATGTTTCTCTTGCTTATAACCAATCCTAACTTATTTTTGTCAAGATAGTGTGCACTATACATATGGTTTTTGAGTCAAAAGTGGTATTTTGTGTCCCTCTTCACTCTTGCTCAAAAACTATTTCTAAAGCTTCTATAGTGCATTACTAACTTGCTTAGACATGTTTGGATATGGTTTGTATGTTTAGCATGCCTTTAAATGTGTTTTTATGATATATATGTACCTTTTGACAGCAGCTCTGTCGGTCGAGTTTTCCCTGTCTGAAACTCGATCGATAGGCACCAATGGATGTTGCCAGCAGCTGTCATTCGGTCGAGTTGTCAATACACAAAACTCGACCGATAACACTGTGCACAGAATACACAGTTGGCTCATTGAATGAGAATTTCCCTCTCAACTAGATTTTCTCAACCAATAGCCTTATTCTTTGGCACTCCTTTGGTACCTTTATATATATGCATATTGCCATGTTCTAAATTGCATATCTTGCTTAGAACTCTATCTCTCTAATTGTTCTAAATTGGTATATCTATATCTTGCAATTACTTGCTTTGAGTTGTTTTGCAGGTTTTGATGATGATCTCTTTGGATCTCTTGGTTGTGTCTAAAATTTCTTCCGTTGTGCTCTAACTTGCTACATCTATCTAGATGTATATCTTGTGTTGATACAACCTAGAGGTTCTTAGGGGTAATAATCTTATGATAAGGACGCATATCTAGTGAGTTATATCCTTTCATGCTTCTAAAATTGCATATCTCTTTGTTTGGATATATCTCTACATCTACTCATAGCTTGATCTATCTTGTGTATCGTTTGGTATCTCTTGCTGTGATCTAGATCCTACTAGTAGTCCTAACTTGTGATATCATCTACTAGTAGTTCATATACATGTAGTTCTAACCTTATTTATTATTGGCATCTTTGCTCTTCTATATGTTATGCTTGTATCTTGTCTCATACATGCTCAAGCTTGTTCTTTGAATTGCATATCTATTATCTTGAGTTGCTTGCATAACATTGTGATGCAGGGTACATAGATCTACTTGATATGTAGAAATTGGAGTTTGTGGATTTTCATGCAGCTTTTGCTCTAGTTTTAGTTTTTGGTGCAAGACTAGTGTTTTTTATGCAGAAAGTACCTTCTGAGCAAGGCTCATTGCCACGCGATGAGATCTGATGGTTTTTGGTCAAATGCCATCATCTTGAGGGTCAAAATTGTGATTTATTATTTTCTGCAGCACTTTATCTTGCATTTTGGGTTGTTCAAGTATATGCTTTAACTTGCTTTTCTTTCTATGCTTGGACAAGCCCCTATCTGTGCTCTTCTACTCTCCTTATATAACTTTTGTTATCTCCTTTCTCTTTAACAAGTGATATTTCTTATTTCTTCATAACCCCACTTTTTGAAATGACAAAGGGGGAGAAAGGTATGTCTTCTTTTAAAAGAGGAAGAAGGCATGTCTTACATGAAGAGGAGAAGTATGTCCATGTAAGGGGAAGAAGGTAAATGGGAGAAGACATATATGTGTAGAACATATATGAGTAGAAGACATAGTATTCTATAAATGTTATGAAAGCTAACCATGTAGGAGAAATAGCATCAATTGAGGGGGAGTATGAGAACTCCATGTGCATCAATTGAGGGGGAGCATATGAACTCAATTCTTTTGAAACCCCTAGGTTTCTCCAAAGGTATGACTTTACTTAAATGCTTTCAATGCATTTATGGAATGGTTTGTCATCTTCAAAAAGGGGGAGATTGTTGACTCAAGGTCAATTTGGTCAATGTTGACTCAGGTCTAAATTGACTAAACCCGTGTTTTGATGATGACTAACCATTCCACATATTGGTGTCTAATGTCTCTACTTGAGTGATTTCAGATTAGGTATAGACATACTCTAAATGCCCAACTTGCGCATATTAAATTGGAGAAAAGACAAGTCAAAGTCAATGCAAGTGCACATTTTTGTAATATGATGTAAATCAATTAGAATCATGTTGTAAATCACTTGTAATGATTGTATGACTTGTAATTAATCTTGTAAAAAATCAGGAGCACTTAGATCGAATGTTAGAGCACTTTAGATACAACTTTGAAAATTGATTACAGGAACTTTTTCGATCAAGTTTCCCTGCCTGAAAACTCGACTGATCATCCTTGATAAATTTTTTGGAGATTGCATCGGTCGAGTTGTGTTTACATAGAATTTGACCGATCAAGTAACTGAGCATTTCAATTCCTAATGGTCGGTCGAATTTTCTCACGACAAACTCAATCGATCATTTAAGTATCGTCCTTGTCGTTTACTTGATCGGTCGAGTTACCTTTATAGAAACTCGACCGATTGCACTGTACGAAAAAGTGCAGAAAAATGCTTCTAGCCATTTTGGAGTTGCAACAAGTGAAAATAGATATGTTGCAAGCCACAAAATGGCAAGTTTTTGTTCTCAAGTGTTCCCAAAGGCTAAGAGGCATCCCCAGCAATAAATAGGACCCCTTGGGATTCATTCCAAGGTTGAGCATTCATTGCAAAACTCTATGTGAGGTTCCTATTCTATAGTTGAGTGCTTCCTACAGCCTCCTCTCTCTCTCTAAGCTTAATCACTTGCTACATCCATTAGAGTGAGTAGGAAATCTGTAAGAGATCTAGTCCTACATGTATATCATGTGAGGCTCTCACTTCCACCATCTCCCTATCTCTCATTTCAATCATGAAGATGAAGGTTCTCTCTCTTGTCCAAGAGAGGTGAAGAAGAACAAGGGAAGGCGTCCCTTGGTGAAGATCAAGGCTGAAGACTTGGAGCAAGAGTGGGTAAACCCTTGGTGAAGGCAGAAGACTCATTGCTCAAGTGGGTAAGTCCTTGGTGGAAGCTTCTCCGAGTGAAGGTGAAGTCAAAGGCGGAAGATCCAACAAGAGTGGGTAATCCCTGCAAGGCTGAAGACTTGTGCAAGAGTAGGTAAGTCCGTGGAAGAAGGCGGAAGACTCATTGCAAAGTGGGTAAGTTTTTGGTAAGGTTGAAGACTCTTTGTATTGGATAGGTAAGCCCTTTGTTTGGTCATGTATTGTAAGTCTTATGAATATAAGAATGCAATGGTTTGGAAATCCTAGAGGTTGACCTCTCTAGGTAAGTGGACTGACACACTTCTAGTTTGAAGTGTGGAACCACTCTAAATAGCTTGTCTATTGGTGTATGTTCAATCCCTCTCATCATTGCTATGCATGTTTTAGTTGCACACAAATTACCTATTTAGCAACCCTATCTTGTCATATATCTTGAAGGTTTAATGAATTTTGTTTAAGTGCTTTCAGCTCAATTCACACCCCCCCTCTAGAGCATCTAATCACCTATCTAGGATCCAACAATTGGTATCAGAGCGGGCTTCTCCAAGCATACTTCAACAAGTAGGATAAGATGGGTGACTACCAAGGAGGGAGATACTTGATCAGCCTACCAATCTTTAATGCGAGCAATTTCCTCTATTGGAGAAGAAGGCTTCAATTCTACATCCAAGGATCAAGTCTTGAGGTGTGGCAAACGGTGAACAGCCCATACATGCCACCAAGGACAAGGATTGAAGAATGGGATGATGCCACCTTGAAGAAAGCAACCTTGAATGCTAGAGCCATGCACATCCTTTATGCCTCCATGATCCCCACCGAGTTCAACCAGATCTCTTCATTTGAAACAGACTATGAGGTATGGAGAAACTTTGCATGACTTATGAAGGGATAGATCAAGTGAAGGAAAGCAAAGTCTACATGCTCAAAGGGCTGCTTGAGAACTTCAAGATGGGAAAGGAGGAGAGTATATCCAACATGTACTCAAGGCTCAACACCATTGTAAATGGTCTTGCTATTCTAGGTCATCCTATGTCTAGTGGAGAGATCAACTCCAAGATCCTTAGAAATCTTCCCAAGAGGTGGGAACCCAAGGTGACTTCCATTGAAGAAGCAAGGTCACTTAAGGACATCCCTATTGAAGAGCTCATTGGAAATCTACAAGCACATGAAGCTACACTTGACAAGAGGGAGGAAGTAGATAGACAAAAGAATAAAGAGCTAAAGAGAATGAAGAAGGCTAAAATGAAGGCTCAAATTGAAGCTATCATGGAACAAGTCTCTCCATCCTCTCAAGCTAAGGAAGATGTCATGTACTCCAAGGGTAAGCTCTACAAAGGCAAGTCCTCCTCCATCTGATGCTTCACATGTGGAAAGAAGGGTCACTACAAGGAAGATTTCCCACAAGGCAAAAAGACCCATCTTCACAAGAAGAAGGAGAAATGGCACTCAAGCTCAAGTGGCTCCTCCAACTCAAGCTCAAGTGAAGAATTAAGTGAAGAGTCAAGTGGTAGCTCAAGCTTTAGTGATGAAGGAGAATGGCATTTTGCTCTTATAGCTTCTACAAGTGAAGACTCAAGTGAGGTAAATCTAAACTCTTTAGATAAATAATCCTTGATTGCTATTATTCATGATATGTGTGCCTCTCTTAAGTCTTCTAAAAGGAAAAAGAAAAAGCTTGCTAAAATTGTTGATAATTTGCATGTAGAATTAGATGATCTTGAACATGCCAATTCTTGCTTGCTTGATGATAGAAATTCTTGTCTTAGTCAAGTAGACTCTCTTAAACTTGAAAATGTTGGTTTACTTGATAAGATTAGATTTCTAGAAGCTCAACCTCTTATGCATAGTTCTAATGAAGGGCATACTTTAATTGTTGATTCTCTCATGCATGATATTGATGTTCTAAAATATGAAAATAAGGACAAAAATTTAGTTTTGCAAGAATTAGAAACAGAAAATGCCTTCTTGCTTGCTAAAATCAATGTGCATGAATCTTGTTCTAGTTCTACTAGTAGAGAGAATGATGTTGCTTCTCTTCATATTGATAGAGACTCTTATTTAACTAAAGCTCTTTGCTTAGAAAATGATCTTCTGCATGCTAGAGATAATATCAATCATTTATCTTCTACTATTACTTCTCTTATGCATGATAATGATAGTTTGAGATCTTCTTTGCAAAGATTCTTAGTTGGTAAGAAGAGTCTTAATGACATCCTACACCATACTACTAAACATATTGGTAGACATGGTTTACGATATTATAGTTGTCAAAGGAACAACAAAGATAAAGGACCTCAAATCTTCTATGGAGAATCCTCTAGTTCCAAGACTATGGGCACATGCAACTATTGCAATGATTTTGGTCATTATTCTACTTGTTGTCCTTTTAGGAAAGCACCCAAGAGAAATAGGACTTGGGTTGCTAAGCTAACCCCTCCGGACCCAAAAACATGATTGGGGACAATTTCATCTTTCTTCTTGCAGGTCACATGTAAATGTATTGACTTGAGCTATTAAATTGTGAATTGACTTCTCAATCCACATGAAAGAAGGAAGGTGAGATGTGTAGAGGGTGACAACAAGTGGAAAAAGCAACGGTAAGAACAAAGGTAATGTTTCTCTTGCTTATAACCAATCCTAACTTGTTTTTGTCAAGATAGTGTGCACTATACATATGGTTTTTGAGTCAAAAGTGGTATTTTGTGTCCCTCTTCACTCTTGCTCAAAAACTATTTCTAAAGCTTCTATAGTGCATTACTAACTTGCTTAGACATGTTTGGATATGGTTTGTATGTTTAGCATGCCTTTAAATGTGTTTTTATGATATATATGTACCTTTTGACAGCAGCTCTGTCGGTCGAGTTTGCCCTGTCTGAAACTCGATCGATAGGCACCAATGGATGTTGCCAGCAGCTGTCATTCGGTCGAGTTGTCAATACACAGAACTCGACCGATAACACTATGCACAGAATACATAGTTGGCTCATTGAATGAGAATTTCCATCTCAACTAGATTTTCTCAACCAATAGCCTTATTCTTTGGCACTCCTTTGGTACCTTTATATATATGCATATTGCCATGTTCTAAATTGCATATCTTGCTTACAACTCTATCTCTCTAATTGTTCTAAATTGGTATATCTATATCTTGCAATTACTTGCTTTGAGTTGTTTTGTAGGTTTTGTTGATGATCTCTTTGGATCTCTCAGTTGTGTCTAAAATTTCTTCCATTGTGCTCTAACTTGCTACATCTATCTAGATGTATATCTTGTGTTGATACAACCTAGAGGTTCTTAGGGGTAATCATCTTATGATAAGGACGCATATCTAGTGAGTTATATCCTTTCATGCTTCTAAAATTGCATATCTCTTTGTTTGGATATATCTCTACATCTACTCATAGCTTGATCTATCTTGTGTATCATTTGGTATCTCTTGCTATGATCTAGATCCTACTAGTAGTCATAACTTGTGATATCATCTACTAGTAGTTCATATACATGTAGTTCTAACCTTATTTATTATTGGCATCTTTGCTCTTCTATATGTTATGCTTATATCTTGTCTCATACATGCTCAAGCTTGTTCTTTGAATTGCATATCTACTATCTTGAGTTGCTTGCATAACATTGTGATGCAGGGTACATAGATCTACATTATATGTAGAAATTGGAGTTTGTGGATTTTCATGCAACTTTTGCTCTAGTTTCAGTTTTTGGTGCAAGACTAGTGTTTTTTATGCAGAAAGTACCTTCTGAGCAAGGCTCATTGCCACGCGATGAGCTCTGATGGTTTTGGTCAAATGCCATCATCTTGAGGGTCAAAATTGTGATTTATTGTTTTCTGCAGCACTTTATCTTGCATTTTGGGTTGTTCAAGTATATGCTTTAACTTGCTTTTCTTTCTATGCTTGGACAAGCCCCTATCTGTGCTCTTCTACTCTCCTTATATAACTTTTGTTATCTCCTTTCTCTTTAACAAATGATGTTTCTTATTTCTTCATAACCCCACTTTTTGAAATGACAAAGGGGGAGAAAGGTATGTCTTCTTTTAAAAGAGGAAGAAGGCATGTCTTACATGAAGAGGAGAAGTATGTCCATGTAAGGGGAAGAAGGTAAATGGGAGAAGACATATATGTGTAGAACATATATGAGTATAAGTCATAGTATTCTATAAATGTTATGAAAGCTAACCATGCAGGAGAAATGGCATCAATTGTGGGGGAGTATGAGAACTCCATGTGCATCAATTGAGGGGGAGCATATGAACTCAATTCTTTTGAAACCCCTAGGTTTCTCCAAAGGTATGACTTTACTTAAATTCTTTCAATGCATTTATGGAATGGTTTGTCATCTTCAAAAAGGGGGAGATTGTTGACTCAAGGTCAATTTGGTCAATGTTGACTCAGGTCTAAATTGACTAAACCCGTGTTTTGATGATGACTAACCATTCCACATATTGGTGTCTAATGTCTCTACTTGAGTGATTTCAGATTAGGTATAGACACACTCTAAATGCCCAACTTGCGCATATTAAATTGGAGAAAAGACAAGTCAAAGTCAATGCAAGTGCACATTTTTGTAATATGATGTAAATCAATTAGAATCATGTTGTAAATCACTTGTAATGATTGTATGACTTGTAATTAATCTTGGAAAAAATCAGGAGCACTTAGATCGAATGTTAGAGCACTTTAGATACAACTTTGAAAATTGATTACAGGCACTTTTTCATTCGAGTTTCCCTGCCTGAAAACTCGACTGATCATCCTTGATAAATTTTTTGGAGATTGCATCGGTCGAGTTGTGTTTACATAGAATTTGACCGATCAAGTAACTGAGCATTTCAATTCCTAATGGTCGGTCGAATTTTCTCACGACAAACTCAATCGATCATTTAAGTATCGTCCTTGTCGTTTACTTGATCGGTCGAGTTACCTTTATAGAAACTCGACCGATTGCACTGTATGAAAAAGTGTAGAAAAATTCTTCTAGCCATTTTGGAGTTGCAACAAGTGAAAATAGATCCGTTGCAAGCCACAAAACAGCTAGTTTTCGTTCTCAAGTGTTCCCAAAGGCTAAGAGGTATCCCCAGCTATAAATAGGACCCCTTCGGCTTCATTCTAAGGTTGAGCATTCATTGCAAAACTCTATGTGAGGTTCCTATTCTATAGTTGAGTGCTTCCTACAGCCTCCTCTCTCTCTCTAAGCTTAATCACTTGCTACATCCATTAGAGTGAGTAGGAATTCTATAAGAGAGCTAGTCCTACATGTATATCATGTGAGGTTCTCACTTCCACCATCTCCCTATCTCTCATTTCAATCATGAAGATGAAGGTTCTCTCTCTTATCCAAGAGAGGTGAAGAAGAATAAGGGAAGGCGTCCCTTGGTGAAGATCAAGGCTGAAGACTTGGAGAAAGAGTGGGTAAGCCCTTGGTGAAGGTAGAAGACTCATTGATCAAGTGGGTAAGTCCTTGGTGGAAGCTTCTCCGAGTGAAGGTGAAGTCAAAGGCGGAAGATCCAACAAGAGTGGGTAATCCCTGCAAGGCTGAAGACTTGTGCAAGAGTAGGTAAGTCCTTGGAAGAAGGCGGAAGACTCATTGCAAAGTGGATAAGTTTTTGGTAAGGTTGAAGACTCTTTGTATTGGATAGGTAAGCCCTTTGTTTGGTCATGTATTATAAGTCTTATGAATATAAGAATGCAATGATTTGGTATTCCTAGAGGTTGACCTCTCTAGGTAAGTGGACTGATACACTTCTAGTTTGAAGTGTGGAACCACTCTAAATAGCTTGTCTATTGGTGTATGTTCAATCTCTCTCATCATTGCTATGCATGTTTTAGTTGCACACAAATTACCTATTTAGCAACCTTATCTTGTCATATATCTTGAAGGTTTAATAATTTTGTTTAAGTGCTTTCAGCTCTATTCACCCCCCCCCCTCTAGAGCATCTAATCACCCATCTAGGATCCAACAATTAGTATCAGAGCGGGCTTCTCCAAGCATACTTCAACAAGTAGGATAAGATGGGTGACTACCAAGGAGGAAGATACTTGATCAACCTACCCATCTTTGATGCGAGCAATTTGCTCTATTGGAGAAGAAGGCTTCAATTCTACATCCAAGGATCAAGTCTTGAGGTGTGGCAAATGGTGAACAACCCATACATGCCACCAAGGACAAGGATTGAAGAATGGGATGATGCCACCTTGAAGAAAGCAACCTTGAATGCTAGAGCCATGCACATCCTTTATGCCTCCATGACCACCACCGAGTTGAGCTAGATCTCTTCATTTGAAACAGACTATGAGGTACGGAGAAACTTTGCATCACTTATGAAGGGACACATCAAGTGAAGGAAAGCAAAGTCTACATACTCAAAGGGCTGCTTGAGAACTTCAAGATGGGAAAGGAGGAGAGTATATCCAACATGTACTCAAGGCTCAACACCATTGTAAATGGTCTTGTTGTTCTAGGTCATCCTATCTCTAGTGGAGAGATCAACTCCAAGATCCTTAGAACTCTTCCTAAGAGGTGGGAACCCAAGGTGACTTCCATTGAAGAAGCATGGTCACTTAAGGGCATCCCTATTGAAGAGCTCATTAGAAATCTACAAGCACATGAAGCTACACTTGACAAGAGGGAGGAAGTAGATAGACAAGAGAATAAAGAGCTAAAGAGAATGAAGAAGGCTAAAATGAAGGCTCAAATTGAAGTTATCTTGGAACAAGTCTCTCCATCCTCTCAAGCTAAGGAAGATGCCATGTACTCCAAGGGTAAGCTCTACAAAGGCAAGTCCTCCTCCATCTGATGCTTCACATGTGGAAAGAAGGGTCACTATAAGGAAGATTGCCCACAAGGTGAAAATACCCATTATGTACTAAATTATTTTGTTCATTAAATCAATTTTGTTAGGTTTTAAATTTTAGGATGAGTGACATAATTCAGCCACCGCAAATCAAAGAAAGACCAAGTTCAGATCTGCAATTTCTTTTTCCTTCCAACTATGAATATTAAATCTTTAAGTCTTTCCGTAATATGTTAAGAGTAGGCATTTTACATATAAAAATGAATATGGCAGAGTACTACTATGGTTGTACATATGGTATAATTTAGAACTAATAATGTTATTGGGTTGTACTTTCAAATGGTATAAATGAATGACCTATATTGTGCTGGTTATAGACTAAAAACTTTAGACATGGCAAGCCTCAATGGTGCAAGTGAATTATCTTACAACTCTCCCATACAATGCTTGGGCTGCAACAAAACATGGATGATCTACCTAGATACTTCTTGTCTCTTTAAGGTACTAATTCTGTCATCTTATTCTCATAGCAACCTTCATTTATGCCATGTATGAATGATTATATCTTTATTAAACTATTTGGATCATCTTTATCTTATTTTTAATGCCTCCCCATTTTTAAAACCTTATTTTTAGGATTAAGAGAAGTGCAAGCTTCATCATCGTAGCAACTTCCATTATCTAAATTACAGATTGAGCTTAACAACGTCAAGAATTCAGATATAGAGTATAAGAAGTATCTCAGACAGCCCTGGTGCAATAGGTTCTCTCCCGCAAAGCATGATGATGCATCTCCATTTGAAGCCCATGCCTACCCAGTCACAGCTGCAGCAACAACCACAAACGCAACAATGTATCATGATATGTTGCAATTAGATATGGCTCTTTGCTACTATGAGAAGGCTGCATTTCATAGACTTATGTATATATTTGAACAGCCACTGTCAGTATCTGTAAACAAAGTGACCAACTTCATAGGGACGATATTCCTTCTATCTTTACTTAGAAGGTTCTTTTCATATTCTTATCTCGGGTGCTTTTGGATGATGTTGGTCGAACAACAAGAGCTCGAACAAAAGAAGACAATAAGGATGTTAAAACTGGCCGAGAAAGACACAACTCTTTCACAAAGATGCTAGTAGACGACTGAATCAATGATATGTCTATACTTTTCTTTGTACACATTGTGTAATAGGGGCAAGGTATACGTCCTCCCCATGTACATTCGACGTTTCATTATAAATGAAAGTAAGATTGTTGGCATAATGAGCATAAATTGCTCTAAATACTACAATTTTGTTACTAAAAGAGCTTGTGTACTAACAAATCACACACACACTATATATATATATATATATATATATATATATATATATATATATATATATATATATATATATATATATATATATATATATATATATATATAGTCGAGCTAAGCATATATGTATGTGTATTAAATGACACTACATATGTAGCTAGATGCATAATCAACTACATATATATACATATAGTAACTGCTGCCTTTCCCTACTAACTAAATACATATAAAATGTATTAACTTCATGTTTTTGCTACATACTAACTATATATGCAATTGTAGTCATACATTTAGCTATAATTATACTTATATTTAAATATGTAAGGACAACATCTAGCTACGCTTCTAGATACATATGAATTTGTAGCGAATGGATTATCTAACTACATATTTGAAAAATATAGTTAAAGACTTTAGCCATACGAGCATATACTACAACTTGTATGTCTAAAGAAATATGTAGTTAAAGCCTTTAGCTACAAAATATGGGGTTTTCGCTACAATTTTTTTTTGTAGTTAAAGACCCTTTTTTTGTAGTGACCTTTGGAGAAACCTAGGGGTTTCAAAAGAATTGAGTTCATATGCTCCCCCTCAATTGATGCACATTGAGTTCTCATACTCCCCCTCAATTGATGCTATTTCTCATGCATGGTTAGCTTTCATAACATTTATAGAATACTATGTCTTCTACTCATATATGTTCTACACATATATGTCTTCTCCCATTTACCTTCTTCCCCTTACATGGACATACTTCTCCTCTTCATGTAAGACATGTCTTCTTCCTCTTTTAAAAGAAGACATACCTTTCTCCCCCTTTGTCATTTCAAAAAGTGGGGTTTTGAAGAAATAAGAAACATCATTTGTTAAAGAGAAAGGAGATAACAAAAGTTATATAAGGAGAGTAGAAGAGCACAGATAGGGGTTTTACCAAGCATAGAAAGAAAAGCAAGTTAAAGCATATACTTGAACAACCCAAAATGCAAGATAAAGTGCTGCAGAAAAAAATAAATCACAATTTTGACCCTCAAGATGATGGCATTTGACCAAAAACCATCAGAGCTCATCGCGTAGCAATGAGCCTTGCTCAGAAGGTACTTTCTGCATAAAAAACACTAGTCTTGCACCAAAAACTGAAACTAGAGCAAAAGCTGCATGAAAATCCACAAACTCCAATTTCTACATATCATGTAGATCTATGTACCCTGCATCACAATATTATGCAAGCAACTCAAGATAGTAGATATGCAATTCAAAAAACAAGCTTGAGCGTGTATGAGACAAGATACAAGCATAGCATATAGAAGAGCAAAGATGCCAATAATAAATAAGGTTTGAACTACATGTATATGAACTACTAGTAGATGATATCACAAGTTAGGACTACTAGTAGGATCTAGATCATAGCAAGAGATACCAAATGATACACAAGATAGATCAAGCTATGAGTAGATGTAGAGATATATCCAAACAAAGAGATATGCAATTTCAGAAGCATGAAAGGATATAACTCACTAGATATGCATCCTCATCATAAGATGATTACCCCTAAGAACCTCTAGGTTGTATCAACACAAGATATACATCTAGATAGATGTAGCAAGTTAGAGCACAACGGAAGCAATTTTAGACACAACTTAGAGATCCAAAGAGATCATCATCAAAACCTACAAAACAACTCAAAGCAAGTAATTGCAAGATATTGATATACCAATTTAGAACAATTAGAGAGATAGAGTTGTAAGCAAGATATGCAATTTAGAACATGGCAATATGCATATATATAAAGGTACCAAAGGAGTGCCAAAGAATAAGGCTATTGGTTGAGAAAATCTAGTTGAGAGGGAAATTCGCATTCAATGAGCCAACTGTGCATTCTGTGCACAGTGTTATCGGTCGAGTTATGTGTATTGACAGCTTGACTGAATGACAGCTGTTGGCAACATCCATTGGTGCCTATCGGTCGAGTTTCAGACAGGGTAAACTCGACCGACAGAGCTGCTGTCAAAAGGTACATATATATCATAAAAACACATTTAAAGGCATGCTAAACATACAAACCATATCCAAACATGTCTAAGCAAGTTAGTAATGCACTATAGAAGCTTTAGAAATAGTGTTTGAGCAAGAGTGAAGAGAGACACAAAATACCACTTTTGACTCAAAAACCATATGTATAGTGCACACTATCTTGACAAAAACAAGTTAGGATTGGTTATAAGTAAGAGAAACATTACCTGTGTTCTTATCATTGCTTTTTCCACTTGTTGTCACCCTCTACACATCTCACCTTTCTTCTTTCATGTGGATTGAGAAGTCAATTCACAATTTAATAGCTCAAGTCAATCCATTTGTATGTGACCTGTAAGAAAAAGATGAAATGGTCCCCAATCATGTTTTTGGGTCCGGAAGGGTTAGCTTAGCAACCCAAGTCCTATTTCTCTTGGGTGCTTTCCTAAAAGGACAACAAGTAGAATAATGACCAAAATCATTGCAATAGTTACATGTGCCCATAGTCTTAGAACTAGAGGATTCTCCATGGAAGGTTGGAGGTCCTTTATCTTTGTTGTTCCTCTGACTACTATCATATCCTAAACCATGTCTACCAATATGTTTAGTAGTATGGTGTAGGATGTCATTAAGACTCTTCTTACCAACTAAGAATCTTTGCAAAGAAGATCTCAAACTATCATTATCATGCATAAGAGAAGTAATAGTAGAAGATAAATGATTGATATTATCTCTAGCATGCAGAAGATCATTTTCTAAGCAAAGAGCTTTAGTTAAATAAGAGTCTCTATCAATATTAAGAGAAGCAACATCATTCTCTCTACTAGTAGAACTAGAACAAGATTCATGCACATTGATTTTAGCAAGCAACAAGGTATTTTCTATTTCTAATTCTTGCAAAACTAAATCTTTGTCCTTATTTTCAGATTTAAGAACATCAATATCATGCATGAGAGAATAAACAATTAAAGTATGCCCTTTATTGGAACTATGCATAAGAGGTTGAGCTTCTAGAAATCTAATCTTATCAAGTAAACCAACATTTTCAAGTTTAAGAGAGTCTACTTGACTAAGACAAACATTTCTATCATCAAGCAAGAAAGAATCGGCATGTTCAACATCATCAAATTCTACATGCAAATTATCAACAATTTTAGCAAGCTTTTTCTTTTTCCTTTTAGAAGACTTAAGAGAGGCAAACATATCATGAATAATAACAATCAAAGATTCTTTATCTAAAGAGTTTAGATTTACCTCACATGAGTCTTCACTTGTAGAAGCTATAAGAGCAAAATGGCATTCTCCTTCATCACTAGAGCCTGAGCTACCACTTGACTCTTCACTTAATTCTTCACTTGAGCTTGAGTTGGTGGAGCCACTTGAGCTTGAGTGCCATTTCTCCTTCTTCTTGTGAAGATGGGTCTTTTTGCCTTGTGGGCAATCTTCTTTGTAGTGACCCTTCTTTCCACATGTGAAGCATCGGATGGAGGAGGACTTGCCTTTGTATAGCTTACCCTTGGAGTACATGGCATCTTCCTTAGCTTGAGAGGATGGAGAGACTTGTTCCATGATAGCTTCAATTTGAGCCTTCATTTTAGCCTTCTTCATTCTCTTTAGCTCTTTCTTCTCTTTTCTATCTACTTCCTCCCTCTAGTCAAGCGTAGCTTCATGTGCTTGTAGATTTCCAATGAGCTCTTCAATAGGGATGTCCTTAAGTGACCTTGCTTCTTCAATGGAACTCACCTTGAATTCCCACCTCTTGGGAAGAGTTTTAAGGATCTTGGAGTTGATCTCTCCACTAGACATAGGATGACCTAGAACAGAAAGACCATTTACAATGGTGTTGAGCCTTGAGTACATGTTGGACATACTCTCCTCCTTTCCCATCTTGAAGTTCTCAAGCAGCTCTTTGAGCATGTAGACTTTGCTTTCCTTCACTTGATCTGTCCCTTCATAAGTGATGCAAAGCTTTCTCCGTACCTCATAGTCTGTTTCAAATGAAGAGATCTGGTTGAACTCGGTGGGGTTCATGGAGCCATAAAGGATGTGCATGGCTCTAGCATTCAAGGTTGCTTTCTTCAAGGTGGCATCATCCCATTCTTCAATCCTTGTCCTTGGTGGCATGTATGGGCCGTTCACCATTTTCCACATCTCAAGACTTGATCCTTGGATGTAGAATTGAAGCCTTCTTCTCTAATAGAGGAAATTGCTCCCATCAAAGATTGGTAGGTTGATCAAGTATCTCCCTCCTTGGTAGTCACCCATCTTATCCTACTTGTTGAAGTATGCTTGGATAAGCCCGCTCTGATACCAATTGTTGGATCCTAGATGGGTGATTAGATGCTCTAGAGGGGGGGTGAATAGAGCTGGAAGCACTTAAACAAAATTCATTAAACTTTCAAGATATATGACAAGATAAGGTTGCTAACTAGGTAATTTGTGTGCAAATAAAACATGCATAGCAAGGATGAGAGAGATTGAACATACACCAATAGACAATCTATTTAGAGTGGTTCCACACTTCAAACTATAAGTGTGTCAGTCCACTTACCTAGAAAGGTCAACCTCTAGGATTTCTAAACCATTGCATTCTTATATTCATAAGACTTACAATACATGACCAAACAAAGGGCTTACCTATACAATACAAAGAGTCTTCAACCTTACCAAAAACTTACCCACTTTGCAATGAGTCTTCCGCCTTCTTTCAAGAACTTACCTACTCTTGCACAAGTCTTCAGCCTTGCAGGGATTACCCACTCTTATTGGATCTTCCGCCTTTGACTTCACCTTCACTCGGAGAAGCTTCCACCAAGGACTTACCCACTTGAGCAATGAGTATTCTGCCTTCACCAAGGGCTTACCCACTCTTGCTCCAAGTCTTCAGCCTTGATCTTCACCAAGGGACGCCTTCCCTTGTTCTTCTTCACCTCTCTTGGACAAGAGAGAGAACCTTCATCTTCATGATTGAAATGAGAGATAGGGAGATGGTGGAAGTGAGACCCTCACAAGATATACATGTAGGACTATCTCTCTTACAGATTTCCTACTCACTCTAATTTATGTAGCAAGTGATTAAGCTTAGAGAGAGAGAGGAGGTTGTAGGAAGCACTCAACTATAGAATAGGAACCTCACATAGAGTTTTGCAATGAATGCTCAACCTTGGAATGATGCCCAAGGGGTACTATTTATAGCTAGGGAAACCTCTTAGCCTTTGGGAACACTTGAGAATGAAAACTAGCTTTTTTGTGGTTTGCAACGGATCTATTTTCACTTGTTGCAACTACACAACGGCTAGAAGCATTTTTCTACACTTTTTCGTACAGTGCAATTGGTCGAGTTTCTATAAAGGTAACTCGACCGATCAAGTAAACGACAAGGCTGATACTCAAATGATCGGTCAAGTTTGTCCTGAGAAAATTTGACTGACCATTAGGAATCGAAATGGTCAGTTACTTGATCGATCGAGTTCTGTGTAAACACAACTTGACCGATGCAATCTCCAAAAAATTGATCAAGGATGATCGGTCGAGTTTTCAGGCTGGGAAACTCGACCGAAAAAGTGCTTGTAATCAATTTTCAAAGTTGTATCTAAAGTGCTCTAACATTCGATCTAAGTGCTCCTGATTTTTTCCAAGCTTAATTACAAGTCATACAATCATTACAAGTGATTTACAACATGATTCTAATGGATTTACATCATATTAAAAAAATGTGCACTTGCATTGACTTTGACTTGTCTTTTCTCCAATTTGATATGCGCAAGTTTGGGCATTTGGAGTGTGTCTATACCTAATCTGAAATCACTCAAGTAGAGACATTAGACACCAATATGTGGAATGGTTAGTCATCATCAAAACACCGGTTTAGTCAATTTAGACGTGAGTCAACATTGACCTAATTGACCTTGAGTCAACAATCTCCCCCTTTTTGAAGATGACAAACCATTCCATAAATGTACTGAAAGCATTTAAGTAAAGTCATACCTTTGGAGAAACCTAGGGGTTTAAAAAGAATTGAGTTCATATACTCCCCCTCAATTGATGCACATGGAGTTCTCATACTCCCCCTCAATTGATGCTATTTCTCCTGCATGGTTAGCTTTCATAGCATTTATAGAATACTATGTATTTACTCATATATGTTCTACACATATATGTCTTCTCCCATTTACCTTCTTCCCTTTACATGGACATACTTCTCCTCTTCATGTAAGACATGCCTTCTTCCTCTTTTAAAAGAAGACATACCTTTCTCCCCCTTTGTCATTTCAAAAAGTGGGGTTATGAAGAAATAAGAAACATCATTTTTTTAAGAGAAAGGAGATAACAAAAGTTATATAAGGAGAGTATAAGAGCACAGATAGGGGCTTGTCCAAACATAGAAAGAAAAGCAAGTTAAAGCATATACTTGAACAGCCCAAAATGCAAGATAAAGTGCTGCAGAAAATAATAAATCACAATTTTGACCCTCAAGATGATGGCATTTGACCGAAAACCATCAGAGCTCATCGCGTAGCAATGAGCCTTGCTCAGAAGGTACTTTCTGCATTAAAAAAACACTAGTCTTGCACCAAAAACTGAAACTGGAGCAAAAGCTGCATGAAAATCCACAAACTCCAATTTCTACATATCATGTAGATCTATGTACACTGCATCACAATGTTATGCAAGAAACTCAAGATAGTAGATATGCAATTCAAAGAAAATGCTTGAGCATGTATGAGACAAGATACAAGCATAGCATATAGAAGAGCAAAGATGCCAATAATAAACAAGGTTAGAACTACATGTATATGAACTACTAGTAGATGATATCACAAGTTAGGACTACTAGTAGGATCTAGATCATAGCAAGAGATACCAAATGATACACAAGATAGATCAAGCTATGAGTAGATGTAGAGATATATCCAAACAAAGAGATATGCAATTTTAGAAGCATGAAAGGATATAACTCACTAGATATGCGTCCTCATCATAAGATGATTAACCCTAAGAACCTCTAGGTTGTATCAACACAAGATATACATCTAGATAGATGTAGCAAGTTAGAGCACAACGGAAGCAATTTTAGACACAACCAAGAGATCCAAAGAGATCATCATCAAAACCTGCAAAATAACTCAAAGCAAGTAATTACAAGATATTGATATACCAATTTAGAATAATTAGAGAGATAGAGTTGTAAGAAAGATATGCAATTTAGAACATTGCAATATGCATATATATAAAGGTACCAAAGGAGTGCCAAAGAATAAGGCTATTGGTTGAGAAAATCTAGTTGAGAGGAAAATTCTCATTCAATGAGCCAACTGTGTATTCTGTGCACAGTGTTATCGGTCGAGTTCTATGTATTGACAACTCGACTGAATGACAGCTGTTGGCAACATCCATTGGTGCCTATCGGTCGAGTTTCAGACAGGGCAAACTCGACCGACAGAGCTGCCAAAAGGTACATGTATATCATAAAAACACATTTAAAGGCATGCTAAACATACAAACCATATCCAAACATGTCTAAGCAAGTTAGTAATGCACTATAGAAGCTTTAGAAATAGTTTTTGAGCGAGAGTGAAGAGAGACACAAAATACCACTTTTGACTCAAAAACCATATGTATAGTGCACACTATCTTGACAAAAACAAGTTAGGATTGGTTATAAGCAAGAGAAACATTACCTTTGTTCTTACCGTTGCTTTTTTCACTTGTTGTCACCCTCTACACATCTCACCTTTATTCTTTCATTTGGATTGAGAAGTCAATTCACAATTTAATAGCTCAAGTCAATCCATTTGCATGTGACCTGCAAGAAGAAATATGAAATGGTCCCCAATCATGTTTTTGGGTCCGGAGGGGTTAGCTTAGAAACCCAAGTCCTATTTCTCTTGGGTGCTTTCCTAAAAGGACAACAAGTAGAATAATGACCAAAATCATTGCAATAGTTGCATGTGTCCATAGTCTTGGAACTAGAGGATTCTCCATGGAAGATTGGAGGTCCTTTATCTTTGTTGTTCCTCTGACTACTATCATATCCTAAACCATGTCTACCAATATGTTTAGTAGTATGGTGTAGGATGTCATTAAGACTCTTCTTACCAACTAAGAATCTTTGCAACGAAGATCTCAAACTATCATTGTCATTCATAAGAGAAGTAATATTAGAAGACAAATGATTGATATTATCTCTAGCATGCAGAAGATCATTTTCTAAGCAAAGAACTTTAGTTAAATAAGAGTCTATATAAATATGAAGAGAAACAACATCATTCTCTCTACTAGTAGAACTAGAACAAGATTCATGCACATTGATTTTAGCAAACAAGAAGGCATTTTCTGTTTCTAATTCTTGGAAAACTAAATCATTGTCCTTATTTTCAGATTTAAGAACATCAATATCATGCATGAGAGAATCAACAATTAAAGTATGCTCTTCATTAGAACTATGCATAAGAGGTTGAGCTTCTAGAAATCTAATCTTATCAAGTAAACCAACATTTTCAAGTTTAAGAGAGTCTACTTGACTAAGACAAGCATTTCTATCATCAAGCAAGTAAGAATTGGCCTGTTCAAGATCATCTAATTCTACATGCAAATTATCAACAATTTTAGCAAGATTTTTTCTTTTTCCTTTTAGAAGACTTAAGAGAGTCACACATATCATGAATAATAGCAATCAAAGATTCTTTATCTAAAGAGTTTAGATTTACCTCACTTGAGTCTTCACTTGTAAAAGCTATAAGAGCAAAATGGCATTCTCCTTCATCACTAGAGCCTGAGCTACCACATGACTCTTCACTTGATTCTTCACTTGAGCTTGAGTTGGAGGAGCCACTTGAGCTTGAGTGCCATTTCTCCTTCTTCTTGTGAAGATGGGTCTTTTTGCCTTATGGGCAATATTCTTTGTAGTGACCCTTCTTTCCACATGTGAAGCATCGGATGGAGGAGGACTTGCCTTTGTATAGCTTACCCTTGGAGTACATGGCATCTTCCTTAGCTTGAGAGGATGGAGAGACTTGTTCCATGATAGCTTCAATTTGAGCCTTCATTTTAGCCTTCTTCATTCTCTTCAGCTCTTTCTTCTCTTGTCTATCTACTTCCTCCCTCTAGTCAAGTGTAGCTTCATGTGCTTGTAGATTTCCAATGAGCTCTTCAATAGGGATGTCCTTAAGTGACCTTGCTTCTTCAATGGAACTCACCTTGAATTCCCAACTCTTGGGAAGAGTTTTAAGGATCTTGGAGTTGATCTCTCCACTAGACATAGGATGACCTAGAACAGCAAGACCATTTACAATGGTGTTGAGCCTTGAGTACATGTTGGACATACTCTCCTCCTTTCCCATCTTGAAGTTCTCAAGCAGCTCTTTGAGCATGTAGACTTTGCTTTCCTTCATTTGATCTGTCCCTTCATAAGTGATGCAAAGCTTTCTCCGTACCTCATAGTCTGTTTCAAATGAAGAGATCTGGTTGAACTCGGTGGGGGTCATGGAGCCATAAAGGATGTGCATGGCTCTAGCATTCAAGGTTGCTTTCTTCAAGGTGGCATCATCCCATACTTCAATCCTTGTCCTTGGTGGCATGTATGGGCCGTTCACCATTTGCCACATCTCAAGACTTGATCCTTGGATGTAGAATTGAAGCCTTGTTCTCCAATAGAGGAAATTGCTCCCATCAAAGATTGGTAGGTTGATCAAGTATCTCCCTCCTTGGTAGTCACCCATCTTATCCTACTTGTTGAAGTATGCTTGGATAAGCCCACTCTGATACCAATTGTTGGATCTTAGATGGGTGATTAGATGCTCTAGAGGGGGGTGAATAGAGCTGAAAGCACTTAAACAAAATTCATTAAACCTTCAAGATATATGACAAGATAAGGTTGCTAACTAGGTAATTTGTGTGCAACTAAAACATGCATAGCAAGGATGAGAGAGATTGAACATACACCAATAGACAATCTATTTAGAGTGGTTCCACACTTCAAACTAGAAGTGTGTCAGTCCACTTACCTAGAGAGGTCAACCTCTAGGATTTCCAAACCATTGCATTTTTATATTCATAAGACTTACAATACATGACCAAACAAAGGGCTTACCTATACAATACAAAGAGTCTTCAACCTTACCAAAACCTTACCCACTTTGCAATGTGTCTTCCGCCTTCTTTCAAGAACTTACCTACTCTTACACAAGTCTTCAGCCTTGTAGGGATTACCCACTCTTGTTGGATCTTCCGCCTTTGACTTCACCTTCACTCGGAGAAGCTTCCACCAAGGACTTACCCACTTGAGCAATGAGTCTTCTGCCTTCACCAAGGGCTTACCCACTCTTGCTCCAAGTCTTCAGCCTTGATCTTCACCAAGGGATGCCTTCCCTTGTTCTTCTTCACCTCTCTTGGACAAGAGAGAGAACCTTCATCTTCATGATTGAAATGAGAGATACGGAGATGGTGGAAGTGAGAGCCTCACAAGATATACATGTAGGACTAGCTCTCTTACAGATTTCCTACTCACTCTAATTTATGTAGCAAGTAATTAAGCTTAGAGAGAGAGAGGAGGTTGTAGGAAGCACTCAACTATAGAATAGGAACCTCACATAGAGTTTTGCAATGAATGCTCAACCTTGGAATGAAGCCCAAGGGGTCCTATTTATAGCTAGGGATGCCTCTTAGCCTTTGGGAACACTTGAGAATGAAAACTAGGTGTTTTGTGGCTTGCAACGGATCTATTTTCACTTGTTGCAACTACACAATGAGTAGAAGCATTTTTTTGCACTTTTTCGTACAGTGCAATCGGTCGAGTTTCTATAAAGGTAACTCGACCGATCAAGTAAATGACAAGGCCGATACTCCAATGATCGGTCGAGTTTGTCCTGAGAAAATTTGACCGACCATTAGGAATCGAAATGGTCAGTTACTTGATCGGTCGAGTTCTGTGTAAACACAACTTGACCGATGCAATCTCCAAAAAATTGATCAAGGATGATCGGTCGAGTTTTTAGGCTGGGAAACTCGACCGAAAAAGTGCCTGTAATCAATTTTCAAAGTTGTATCTAAAGTGCTCTAACATTCGATCTAAGTGCTCCTAATTTTTTCCAAGCTTAATTACAAGTCATACAATCATTACAAGTGATTTACAACATGATTCTAATGGATTTACATCATATTACAAAAATGTGCACTTGCATTGACTTTGACTTGTGTTTTCTCCAATTTGATATGCGCAAGTCTGGGCATTTGTAGTGTGTCTATACCTAATCTGAAATCACTCAAGTAGAGACATTAGACACCAATATGTGGAATGGTTAGTCATCATCAAAACACGGGTTTATTCAATTTAGACGTGAGTCAACATTGACCTAATTGACCTTGAGTCAACAATCTCCCCCTTTTTGAAGATGACAAACCATTCCATAAATGTATTGAAAGCATTTAAGTAAAGTCATACCTTTGGAGAAACCTAGGGGTTTAAAAAGAATTGAGTTCATATACTCCCCCTCAATTGATGCACATGGAGTTCTCATACTCCCCATCAATTGATGATATTTCTCCTGCATGGTTAGCTTTCATAACATTTATAGAATACTATGTATTTACTCATATATGTTCTACACATATATGTCTTCTCCCATTTACCTTCTTCCCTTTACATGGACATATTTCTCCTCTTCATGTAAGACATGCCTTCTTCCTCTTTTAAAAGAAGACATACCTTTCTCCCCCTTTGTCATTTCAAAAAGTGGGGTTATGAAGAAATAAGAAACATCATTTTTTTAAGAGAAAGGAGATAACAAAAGTTATATAAGGAGAGTAGAAGAGCACAGATAGGGGCTTGTCCAAACATAGAAAGAAAATCAAGTTAAAGCATATACTTGAACAACCCAAAATGCAAGATAAAGTGTTGTAGAAAATAATAAATCACAATTTTGACCCCCAAGATGATGGCATTTGACCAAAAACCATCAGAGCTCATCGCATAGCATGAGCCTTGCTCAGAAGGTACTTTCTGCATAAAAAACACTAGTCTTGCACCAAAAACTGAAACTAGAGTAAAAGCTGCATTAAAATCCACAAACTCCAATTTCTACATATCATGTAGATCTATGTACCCTGCATCACAATGTTATGCAAGCAACTCAAGATAGTAGATATGTAATTCAAAGAACAAGCTTGAGCATGTATGAGACACGATACAAGCATAGCATATAGAAGAGCAAAGATGCCAATAATAAACAAGGTTAGAACTACATGTATGAGAACTACTAGTAGATGATATCACAAGTTAGGACTACTAGTAGGATCTAGATCATAGCAAAAGATACCAAACGATACACAAGATAGATCAAGCTATGAGTAGATGTAGAGATATATCCAAACAAAGAGATATGAAATTTCAGAAGCATGAAAGGATATAACTCACTAGATATGCGTCCTTACCATAAGATGATTACCCCTAAGAACCTCTAGGTTGTATCAACACAAGATATACATCTAGATAGATGTAGCAAGTTAGAGCACAACGGAAGCAATTTTAGACACAACCAAGAGATCCAAAGAGATCATCATCAAAACCTACAAAACAACTCAAAGCAAGTAATTGCAAGATATAGATATACCAATTTAGAACAATTAGATAGATAGAGTTGTAAGCAAGATATACAATTTTGAACATTGCAATATGTATATATATAAAGGTACCAAAGGAGTGCCAAAGAATAAGGCTATTGGTTGAGAAAATCTAGTTGAGAGGGAAATTCTCATTCAATGAGCCAACTGTGTATTCTGTGCACAGTGTTATCAATAGAATTCTGTGTATTGACAACTAGACCGAATGACAGCTGCTGGAAACATCCATTGGAGCCTATCGGTCGAGTTTCAGACAGGGCAAACTCGACCGACAGAGCTGGTGTCAAAAGATACATATATATCATAAAAACACATTTAAAGGCATGCTAAACATACAAACCATATCCAAACATGTCTAAGCAAGTTAGTAATGTACTATAGAAGCTTTAGAAATAGTTTTTGAGCGAGAGTGAAGAGAGACACAAAATACCACTTTTGACTCAAAAACCATATGTATAGTGCACACTATCTTGACAAAAACAAGTTAGGATTGGTTATAAGCAAAAGAAACATTACCTTTGTTCTTACCATTGCTTTTTCCACTTGTTGTCACCCTCTACACATCTCACCTTTATTCTTTCATGTAGATTGAGAAGTCAATTCACAATTTAATAGCTCAAGTCAATCCATTTGCATGTGACCTGCAAGAAGAAAGATGAAATGGTCCCCAATCATGTTTTTGGGTCCGGAGGGGTTAGCTTAGCAAACCAAGTCCTATTTCTCTTGGGTGCTTTCCTAAAAGGACAACAAGTAGAATAATGACCAAAATCATTACAATAGTTGCATGTGCCCATAGTCTTGGAACTAGAGGATTATCCATGGAAGATTGGAGGTCCTTTATCTTTGTTGTTCCTCTGACTACTATCATATCCTAAACCATGTCTACCAATATGTTTAGTAGTATGGTGTAGGATGTCATTAAGACTCTTCTTACCAACTAACAATCTTTGCAATGAAGATCTCAAACTATCATTATCATTCATAAGAGAAGTAATATTAGAAGACAAATGATTGATATTATCTCTAGCATGCAGAAGATCATTTTCTAAGCAAAGAACTTTAGTTAAATAAGAGTCTATATCAATATGAAGAGAAACAACATCATTCTCTCTACTAATAGAACTAGAACAAGATTCATGCACATTGATTTTAGCAAACTAGAAGGCATTTTCTGTTTCTAATTCTTGCAAAACTAAATCATTGTCCTTATTTTTAGATTTAAGAACATCAATATCATGCATGAGAGAATCAACAATTAAAGTATGCTCTTCATTAGAACTATGCATAAGAGGTTGAGCTTCTAGAAATCTAATCTTATCAAGTAAACCAACATTTTCAAGTTTAAGAGAGTCTACTTGACTAAGATAAGCATTTCTATCATCAAGCAAGTAAGAATTGGTCTGTTCAAGATCATCTAATTTTACATGCAAATTATCAACAATTTTAGCAAGATTTTTTCTTTTTCCTTTTAGAAGACTTAAGAGAGTCACACATATCATGAATAATAGCAATCAAAGATTCTTTATGTAAAGAGTTTAGATTTACCTCACTTGAGTCTTCACTTGTAGAAGCTATAAGAGCAAAATGGCGTTCTCCTTCATCACTAGAGCCTGAGCTACCACTTGACTCTTCACTTGAGCTTGAGTTAGAGGAGCCACTTGAGCTTGAGTGCCATTTCTCCTTCTTCTTGTGAATATGGGTCTTTTTGCCTTGTGGGCAATCTTCCTTGTAGTGACCCTTCTTTCCACATGTGAAGCATCAGATCAAGGAGGACTTTCCTTTGTAGAGCTTACCCTTGGAGTACATGGCACCTTCCTTAGCTTGAGAGGATGGAGAGACTTGTTCCATGATAGCTTCAATTTGAGCCTTCATTTCAGCCTTCTTCATTCTCTTTAGCTCTTTCTTCTCTTGTCTTTCTACATCCTCCCTCTTGTCAAGTGTAGCTTCATTTACTTGTAGATTTCCAATGAGCTCTTGAATAGGGATGTCCTTAAGTGACCTTGTTTCTTCAATAGAAGTCACCTTGGGTTCCCACCTCTTGGGAAATGTTCTAAGGATCTTGGAGTTGATCTCTCCACTAGACATAGGATGACCTAGAACAGTAAGACCATTTACAATGGTGTTGAGCCTTGAGTACATGTTGGCTATACTCTCCTCCTTTCCCATCTTGAAGTTCTCAAGCAGCCCTTTGAGCATTAAACTTTGCTTTCCTTCACTTTATCTATCCCTTCATAAGTGATGCAAAGATTTCTCCATACCTCATAGCCTGTTTCACATGAAGAGATATGGTTGAACTCGGTGGGGGTCATGGAGGCATGAAGGATGTACATGGCTCTACATTCAAGGTTGCTTTCTTCAAGGTGGCATCATCCCATTCTTCAATCCTTATCCTTGGTGGCATGTATGGGTTGTTCGCCATTTGCCACATCTCAAGACTTGATCCTTGGATGTAGAATTGAAGTCTTCTTCTCTAATAGAGGAAATTGCTCCCATCAAAGATTGGTAGGCAGATTAAGTATCTCCCTCCTTGGTAGTCACCCATCTTCTCCTACTTGTTGAAGTATGCTTAGAGATGCCCGCTCTGATACCAATTGTTGGATCCTAGATGGGTGATTAGATGATCTAGAGGGGGGGTGAATAGAGCTGAAAGCACTTAAAAAAAATTCATTAAACCTTCAAGATATATGACAAGATAAGGTTGCTAAATAGGTAATTTGTGTGCAACTAAAACATGCATAGCAAGGATGAGAGAGATTGAACATACACCAACATACAAGCTATTTAGAGTGGTTCCATACTTCAAACTAGAAGTGTGTGAGTCCACTTACCTAGAGAGGTCAACCTCTAGGATTTCTAAACCATTGCATTCTTATATTCATAAGACTTACAATACATGACCAAACAAAGGGTTTACCTATCCAATACAAAGAGTCTTCAACCTTACCAAGGACTTACCCACTTTAAAAGGAGTCTTCCGCCTTCTTCCAAAGACTTACCTACTCTTGCACAAGTCTTCAGCCTTGTAGGGATTACCCACTCTAATTGGATCTTCCGCCTTTGACTTCACCTTCACTCGGAGAAGCTTCCACCAAGCACTTACCAACTTGAGCAATGAGTCTTTTGTCTTCACCAAGGGCTTACCCACTCTTGCTCCAAGTCTTCAGCCTTGATCGTCACCCAGGGACGCCTTCCCTTTTTCTTTTTCACCTCTCTTGGACAAGATAGAGAACCTTCATCTTCATGATTGAAATGAGAGATAGGGAGATGGTGGAAGTGAGAGCCTCACAAGATATACGTGTAGGACTACCTCTTTTACAGATTTCCTACTCACTCTAATGGATGTAGCAAGTTATTAAGCTTAGAGAGAGAGAGGAAGCTATAGGAAGCACTCAACTATAGAATAGGAACCTCACATAGAGTTTTGCAATGAATGCTTATCTTTGGAATAAATGCCAAGGGGTCATATTTATAGCTAGGGATGCCTCTTAGCCTTTGGGAACACTTGAGAATGAAAACTAGCCATTCTGTGGCTTGAAATGGATCTATTGTCACTTGTTGCAACTCCACAACGGCTAGAAACACTTTTCTGCACTTCTTCGTACAGTGCAATCGGTCGATTTCTATAAATGTGACTCGACCGATCAAGTAAACGACAAGGCCGATACTCAAATGATCGGTCGAGTTTGTCCTGACAAAACTCGACCGACCATTAGGAATTGAAATGGTCGGTTACTTGATCGGTCAAGTTCTGTGTAAATTGATCAAGGATGATCAGTCGAGTTTTCAGGCTGGGAAACTCGACCGACAAAGTGCCTGTAATCAATTTTCAAAGTTACATCTAAAGTGCTCTAACATTCGATCTAAGTGCTCTTGATTTTTTCCAAGTTTAATTACAAGTCATGCAATCATTACAATTGATTTACAACATGATTCTAATGGATTTCATCATATTACAAAAATGTGCACTTGCATTGACTTTGACTTGTCTTTTCTCCAATTTGATATGCGCAAGTTAGGGCATTTGGAGTGTGTCTATATGTAATCTGAAATCACTCAAGTAGAGACATTCGACACCAATATGTGGAATGGTTAGTCATCATCAAAACACGGGTTTAGTCAATTTAGACGTGAGTCAACATTGACCTAATTGACCTTGAGTCAACAATCTCCCCCTTTTTTAAGATGACAAACCATTCCATAAATGTATTGAAAGCATTTAAGTAAAGTCATACCTTTGGAGAAACCTAGGGGTTTCAAAAGAATTGGGTTCATATGCTCCCCCTCAATTAATGCACATGGAGTTCTCATACTCCCCCTCAATTGATTCTATTTCTCCTGCATGGTTAGCTTTCATAATATTTATAGAATACTATGTCTTCTACTCATATATGTTCTACACATATATGTCTTCTCCCATTTACCTTCTTCCCCTTACATGGACATACTTCTCCTATTCATGTAAGACATGCCTTCTTCCTCTTTTAAAAGAAGACATACCTTTCTCCCCCCATTGTCATTTCAAAAAGTGGGGATATGAAGAAATAAGAAACATCATTTGTTAAAGAGAAAGGAGATAACAAAAGTTATATAAGGATAGTAGAAAAGCACAGATAGGGGCTTGTCCAAACATAGAAAGAAAAGCAAGTTAAAGCATATACTTGAACAACCCAAAATGCAAGATAAAGTGTTGTAGAAAATAATAAATCACAATTTTGACCCTCAAGATGATGGCATTTGACCAAAAACCATCAGAGCATCGCGTAGCATGAGCCTTGCTCAGAAGATACTTTCTGCATAAAAAACACTAGTCTTGCACCAAAAACTAAAACTAGAGCAAAAGCTGCATTAAAATCCACAAATTGCAATTTCTACATATCATGTAGATCTATGTACCCTGCATCACAATGTTATGCAAGCAACTCAAGATAGTAGATATGTAATTCAAAGAACAAGCTTGAGCATGTATGAGACACGATACAAGCATAGCATATAGAAGAGCAAAGATGCCAATAATAAACAAGGTTAGAACTACATGTATGTGAACTACTAGTAGATGATATCACAAGTTAGGACTACTAGTAGGATCTAGATCATAGCAAAAGATACCAAATGATACACAAGATAGATCAAGCTATGAGTAGATGTAGAGATATATCCAAACAAAGAGATATGCAATTTCAAAAGCATGAAAGGATATGTCTCACTAGATATGCGTCCTTACCATAAGATGATTACCCCTAAGAACCTCTAGGTTGTATCAACACAAGATATACATCTAGATAGATGTAGCAAGTTAGAGCACAACGGAAGCAATTTTAGACACAACCAAGAGATCCAAAGAGATCATCATCAAAACCTACAAAACAACTCAAAGCAAGTAATTGCAAGATATAGATATACCAATTTAGAACAATTAGATAGATAGAGTTGTAAGCAAGATATGCAATTTAGAAAATTGCAATATGCATATATATAAAGGTACCAAAGGAGTGCCAAAGAATAAGGCTATTGGTTGAGAAAATCTAGTTGAGAGGGAAATTCTCATTCAATGAGCCAACTGTGTATTCTGTGCACAGTGTTATCGATCGAGTTCTGTGTATTGACAACTAGACCAAATGACAGATACTGGCAACATCCATTAGTGTCTATCGGTCGAGTTTCAGACAGGGCAAACTCGACCAACAGAGCTGGTGTCAAAAGATACATATATATCATAAAAACACATTTAAAGACATGCTAAACATACAAATCATATCCAAACATGTCTAAGCAAGTTAGTAATGCACTATAGAAGCTTTAGAAATAGTTTTTGAGCAAGAGTGAAGAGAGACACAAAATACCACTTTTGACTCAAAAACCATATGTATAGTGCACACTGTCTTGAAAAAAACAAGTTAGGATTGGTTATAAGCAAGAGAAACATTACCTTTGTTCTTACCGTTGCTTTTTCCACTTGTTTTCACCCTCTACACATCTCACCTTTCTTCTTTCATGTGGATTGAGAAGTCAATTCACAATTTAATAGCTCAAGTCAATCCATTTGTATGTGACCTACAAGAAAAAATATGAAATGGTCCCCAATCATGTTTTTGGGTCCGGAGGGGTTAGCTTAGCAACCCAAGTCCTATTTCTCTTGGGTGATTTTCTAAAAGGACAACAAGTAGAATAATGACCAAAATCATTGCAATAGTTGCATGTGCCCATAGTCTTGGAGCTAGAGGATTCTCCATGGAAGATTGGAGGTCCTTTATCTTTGTTGTTCCTTTGACTACTATCATATCCTAAACCATGTCTACCAACATGTTTAGTAGTATGGTGTAGGATGTCATTAAGACTCTTCTTACCAACTAAGAATCTTTGTAAAGAAGATCTCAAACTATCATTATCATGCATAAGAGAAGTAATAGTAGAAGACAAATGATTGATATTATCTCTAGCATGCAGAAGATCATTTTCTAAGCAAAGAGCTTTAGCTAAATAAGAGTCTCTATCAATATGAAGAGAAGCAACATCATTCTCTCTACTAGTAGAACTAGAACAAGATTCATGCACATTGATTTTAGCAAGCAAGAAGGCATTTTCTGTTTCTAATTCTTGCAAAACTAAATCTTTGTCCATATTTTCATATTTAAGAACATCAATATCATGCATGAGAGAATCAACAATTAAAGTATGCTCTTCATTAGAACTATGTATAGGAGGTTGAGCTTCTAGAAATCTAATCCTATCAAGTAAGCCAGCATTTTCAAGTTTAAGAGAGTCTACTTGACTAAGACAAATATTTCTATCATCAAGCAAGCAAGAATTAGCATGTTCAAGATCATCTAATTGTACATGCAAATTATCAACAATTTTAGCAAGCTTTTTCTTTTTCCTTTTAGAAGACTTAAGAGAGGCACACATATCATGAATAATAGCAATCAAAGATTCTTTATCTAACGAGTTTAGATTTACCTTACTGGAGTCTTCACTTGTAGAAGCTATAAGAGCAAAATGGCATTCTCCTTCATCTCTAGAGCTTGAGCTACCACTTGACTCTTCACTTCATTTTTCACTTGAGCTTTAGTTGGAGGAGCTACTTGAGCTTGAGTGCCATTTCTCCTTCTTCTTGTGAAGATGGGTCTTTTTGCCTTGTGGGCAATCTTCCTTGTAGTGACCCTTCTTTCCACATGTGAAGTATCGAATGGAGGAGGAATTGCCTTTGTAGATCTTACCCTTGGAGTACATGGCATCTTTCTTAACTTGAGAGGATTGAGAGACTTGTTCCATGATAGCTTCAATTTGAGCCTTCATTTCAGCCTTCTTCATTCTCTTTATCTCTTTCTTCTCTTGCCTTTCTATTTCCTCCCTCTTGTCAAATGTAGCTTCATGTGCTTGTAGATTTCCAATGAGCTCTTCAATAGGGATGTCCTTAAGTGATCTTGCTTCTTCAATTGAAGTCACCTTGGGTTTCCACCTCTTGGGAAGAGTTCTAAGGATCTTGGAGTTGATCTCTCCACTAGACATAGGATGACCTAGAACAGCAAGGCCATTTACAATGGTGTTGAGCCTTGAGTACATGTTGGCTATACTATCCTCCTTTCCCATCTTGAAGTTCTCAAACAGCTCTTTGAGCATGTAGACTTTGCTTTCCTTCACTTGATCTGTCCCTTCATAAGTGATGCAAAGTTTTCTCCATACCTCATAGGTTGTTTCAAATGAAGAGATCTGGTTGCACTCAGTGGGGGTCATGGAGGCATAAAGGATGTGCATGGCTCTAGCATTCAAGGTTGCTTTCTTTAAGGTGGCATCATCCCATTCTTCAATCCTTGTCCTTGGTGGCATGTATGGGCTGTTCAACATTTACCACATCTCAATACTTGATCCTTAGATGTAGAATTGAAGCCTTCTTCTCCAATAGAGGAAATTGCTCCCATCAAAGATTGGTAGGCTGATCAAGTATCTCCCTCCTTGGTAGTCACCCATCTTCTCCTACTGGTTGAAGTACGTTTGGAGAAGGCCGCTCTGATACCAATTGTTGGATCCTAGATGGATGATTAGATGCTCTAGAGGGGGGGTGAATAGAGTTGAAAGCACTTAAACAAAATTCATTAAACCTTCAAGATATATGACAAGATAAGGTTGCTAAATAGGTAATTTGTGTGCAACTAAAACACGCATAACAAGGATGAGTGTTACAACCCATACTAGGGTTAGTCAATAAATATCTCGATTAGCATGAGACGCCTTGATTAGTGCTAAGCACTCTATTAGACATCATGGATAATCATGATAAGTTAAGATGTGATTCAATGGTTGAGATTTAATCACCTGAGGCAATTAATGATAATAGCAATGATGATCGTTAGGTTAATTAAGTTGGATTAAGTACTCACTTATGCATTTAGTGCTTTGATCAGGTGAGACAGTCCAGTTAGTATGTTTTCCCACTTTGAGGTTGTAGAGAATCCCGTTCTTGAAAAGTTGCAAGAGAAATCATTCAAATCGGGCATCCGATGTACTAGATATGACGTTTTTAAGTCTTTTGGGCTGATTTTGCAAATTTTCCATTTTATTTGATCTTTACCCCTTTAAGTGGGTCGGCTACCTTATATTTTTTTTTCATCTCCTTCCCGATCATTAGAACAGGAGCAGCCGCAAGCGGCGCTCTGTACCTCGCCCGACCTGCAGCTAGGGCAGAGGAGGTGGTGGTCGTTTGAGCCTGGTAGCTTGTCTCGAGCAACTTTTCACCTCCGTCCACCTTCCTCTACCCTTCTCCTTCCTCCCTTCCTCTTCTATTCCGCCCTAACCTAGCAAGCGCCGACCTATAGAGCTGCGATCAGCAACTGCTACGGCCGGCCAAGCGCCATCTTGAGCCCACGAAATGGCAAGTAAAAGCTAGCTTTGAGTTCGGCCAATGATCAACTATCCATTGGCGGCCGTCTTCTTCACCCTAACCTCCAAATCGCGGCCCCAACGCCTAGGGTGGCGCCCCCTTGCAGGTGCTACGTCGGCCAGCAGCTGAGTAGCGGCCAGGAGCCTTCCTGGGTGCGAGGAGCAGCACCAAATCGGTGCCCTTGAGCTCGTCCGAGGTTCCTAAGCAGGAATTCGTAGTTGTTAGCCTTTGATTCAGTCGTAGCTGAGCTCCCCTTCAACCTGTTCATGGGAGAAACGGTTGCTTGCTTGCAGCAGGTCTGTCTAGGAGTGCCTTGGGCATGGCCAGCACCTCAAAACGGTGCCATGGAGTTCGGCCTTAAGGGCCAGGTACGGATCTGCAGCCCTAGCTATGAGCAGCGCTTCAACCAACTTCCCCTTTCCACCCATACGTGAGAAAGAAATAGTTTGATTTTAGCAGGTCCAGCCTAGAGTATTTGGGCGTGAAGAACAACTCGATTCGATGCCTTTCATCTCGGCCGGGAGCCCACAACCCAAATCCGCAGCTTCATGGATTTGATTTAGCACCTAGCTCAGCCTCCTCTTCAACCTGTGCAAGCGTAGAGCTGCTGGCATGAAGCAGGTTCAAATTGGGTTTATTCCAAGGTAGAAGACAACTGGTATTGGCCCTGAAAACTGGTCCCTGGACGCAATTCCAGACGAACCCGTACAGTTCGAAATGTGGTGAGTAGGAGTTCATTTAGTTATCATCATTTAACTCCTTCGTTGGAATTTTTCGGTAAACTGTGCATTTTTGCACTGATATCAGTGGTTATCAGGCGTTTTACCAGTATTTGATGAAACTTGAATTTTATTTTATAAATTGCTTCGGTATGATTATACATGATCTAGAACAGCTTCTGATCAGTGTAGAACAGTTTGATGATTTTATTTGGTTCAACAGAAACCAAAAGTGCTTAATGCAATTGTTGAAATAGATTTAATTAACTGAAATATTGTTGCTATGTATGTTTGAACAATACAGATAATTGACTTGCTCTATGAATACTCCTGTATATACAGAGTAGCGGTTGAAATTAGTACAGTTCATAAATAAGTGAATTAATCCAGTTGTATGTTCTAAAGTAATGAAAGATATAATTGTGTTATAATAGACTTAGGTGCCCTAACACCGTAGAACCCCTTTGAGAGGTCTGCACCTTAGGGGTGAAACTCATGTCCAACATCAACCGGTTGAGTAATTCTGGTGGCACGAGGGTTGATAGACAGTGTCCAACACCAACCGATTGAGTAATTTCGGTGGCACTGGGGTAAAATAATAAATAAAGTAAAGGGGTATCCAACACCAACCGGTTGAGTAATTCTGGTGGTAACCCAGTGTTGACTCCCTGCGCCTGCGTGCTCAGGTTAGAGGAGGAGTCCAGAGCACTCATGGTGAGTGTAGAGGAGGCCAGAGAGCCTGTGGGTCCTGTAGCAGACCAGGACGAGAAGTTAGACTTAGCATTTCCCGGGTGTGTCGCTAAGTCTTGTACGGTGAGATCGTAGTTCGCTACAGATCTTTGTATGCAGAGTACACTGCATATGATTAGGGCATAATAACTAAAATGTAATCATATAGGATCACAGTAAATTTAATATGTTAAGAGTTTAGAACTTCTGTGCTAGTTCTCAATAATTGCTTTATTATTCAAGATATGCAGTTTTTGATATTTTATGATTTACAGTTATGCGATATTTGTTGTTGTATAGAAATGTGATTATTATCTGTAAAATCTGCTATGTCATTAGAAATTCTCTGTATAGTATTGTTCTTATGCTTTATTTCAAATTAATAAACTTGACGAGTTGTTTAATGATAGTTAAATGAAAAACTATTCACTGAACGAGTAGGCTCACTCCTCTACTCAAACATTTTTAGGTCAGCGACAGTTCCAGGAATCTGAAGGATCTTACCACCCTAGTCAGTAGAAGGTATATATAGTTAGTTAGATAGTGGTCTCTTAGTCCTTTCCCCTCGGTCCTTGGGACATGGTGTGGGTGAGAGAGAGTATGTATGGCGAATGTGTAAAAGATGTAAATTAACTGTTATGTTTTACTTTCTATTAAACAATGTTACATGTTGTAAACTCTATTTATGTTCTCTAGCCAATTTAATTGAAATGCTTCTGCAATAGTTTATTATGTTTTAGTTTACAGCAATAATCTGGATATCATTACGAGTTTTAAAAGAAAAAGTTCTCAGTGGTTTGTTTATGTGATAATCCCTCCGTCGCACCCTAATCTCGTGGGTTGTGGTTAGTGTGAGATCGGGGTGTGACATCTTGGTATCAGAGCATAGGTTGAGTACATGGTTACTCTAAGTCAAGGTCAGGGGACGACAAGAGACCAATAGGATTAGGACTTAGGTGTCTTCCTTCTAACTGCAATTTTATAACAGGAAATGTTCTGTTATAGTATTGCAGATGGCAGAAAGAGGACGTGGTCACGAGGATCAAGTTGAGAGCTTAGGTTGAGTTGTTAAGAACCATTAGTGTAGAAAGATAGAGTTATAAGTGAGATAAATAAGAAATGATGTGTCTTTAGCTCTGGGAGATCTGCGTGTTTGGATACCCTGGCCAGGTGTCTGAATACTTAGATTAACCAGTATCAAGCTACTCTGTCTATTCTTCTCTGGATGCCCTGGCAAGGTATGCAGAGGAAGGATAGGCTAGAGAGAAACCCTAGAAGTCTTAGGGTTAAGAAACTGAAAATTAATGTGAGAGTAAGAGATTAAACATATGATGCAATACAACTCTTGTTTATTATTGTTTATTTGATTGAAAAATTACTAGAAATGCTCTTATATGTATGAATTTAGATTTTTAGTTTGTAGAATAAATATGATTCTTTTATATTGTTGTGTGTCATGAACCGATTCATTTATTGTTTATATTCTTTGTATTAAGTAGACCAGGAGTTATGTTTAAATGAGCTTGCCCTAAGTGGATATTCTTTTCACATGTTTGAGATTAATGGGAGTTGGTTAATCCCGAGTAGCTCTTGGCTTCTGGACTACAGGTTCGGCCTGGTCCGGCTGGCAGGATGCGTTGCTGGGATCTAATGACTCCTATTAACAGTATAATTAGAATAGACTCTGGATGATTTAGACCTGAATCATAGTAAGAATGTACATACGATAAGATGTTGAGATATAAGGGAAAGATTAGAACAGCTAAGAAGTAGCTAAAAATGATATCAGAGGCCCAATGTTGGAGTCTCATATGAGCAATCCTTAATTGGAAATAAAGGAACATGATACAAGGTTCAGATTCAATTTAATGATTTGTATTATACGAACTCTAAATATAAGAGTATGGAAAGGATATGAGAAAAGTATGTAATGGCTAAGATAGTAAGAATCAGCTTTGGGTTGGATCATGGAATGGAGTAAAATACTTTTATGTACTTCAAAGCAAAGAGAAAATAAAAGAAAAGAGTTGAGTACATAATAAGTACATAGAAATAAAGAGTCTTATGAAAATCATAAGACCAAGACAAGAAACTTAGTTGGATTAAAGGAAATGTTAGAAATGATGACTTTGATTAAGGAACAAGAATTACATGACGTAATTGAGAGTATGGAATGCATATCTTTATTATAAAGCTTAGCAAATTCATACATACTGTCTTGGATTTTAAGTCTCTATAGACTAATAGACTAGTTCCTAAAATAAAGAACAGATATGTAATTAAGAAAATGAATGCATCTTATATGTTGCATAATTACCATGGTGGAGACGTCTAATTGAATGAAATAATGACATACAATATGATGATGAAACCCTAGCGGGGTAAATTCAGAATGTAATTTATCTGAATGTCCAAGTTAGAGAAAGGAAATTCCAGTGATTAGATAAGCACGACTTTAGTAAAACTTATGAGATTCAGAGTTTGAATTTCAAACTAAGGGAGTAAAATTACATCATAATAATGTCGTGTTACTGATAAGGACCAAACCCTAGAACACTTAGAGTTGTAGTAGTTCAAGGAATATCACTAGTGATTTGACCTTGAATACTAGCATCACTATAAAATTAAATCATGAGATTTGCACTATGAAAGGTAAGCTAGTACTAATAAAATCTAGGGTTTAAAGGTAGATAAACAAGGTGAAAATGGCTCGGAAAGAGTTAGATATAATTTTGAAATGTAACAAGTGTGTTTTGAATAAAAAGAGAAATACGAAATAAGTGAAGTGCGTTATGAAATAAATTTTTACAGTAATAACAAGAAGTAAGTAGTGGACAATGAGGAGTATTACCCGATACATGATCGGAAGTTGGCTGCTATAGTTCATGCTCTTAAGACATGGCGTCACTATCTTTATGGTGAGACATGTCAGGTGTTTACAGATCATAAGAGTTTGAAGTATATCTTCACCCAGAAGGATCTGAATCTGAGACAGCAAAGATGGCTCGAGCTAATCAAGGATTATGAGGTGACAATTGATTATCATCCTGGGAAGGCGAATGCGGTAGCAGATGCCTTGAGTAGGAAGTCAAGTTCAACAGCTGATGTATACTCTATGGCATGTTTCAAGAGAGACTTGCTTGCAGATATGCGAAGGTTGAACTTAGACTTGGGAGTGTCATAACAGAGTGGTTTGATTGCACAGATGCAAGTTAAACCTACCTTCTATGATCAGATCAGAGAGTTGCAGCAGAGTGACAGTGAGTTATGGTAGATCATGCATGATATGTCTGAAGGGAGAAGACCAGAGTTCAGGTTTTCAGATGATGGTTTGTTGTATCTTCACGGTAGGCTGTGTGTACCTGAAAACAGTGAGTTGAAAGAACAGATTCTTGAAGAAGCGCATGCTTCTATGTATGTTATGCATCCAGGTAACACTAAGATGTACATGAATCTCAAGAAGTTGTACAGGTGACCTGATATGACAAGGGATGTAGATGAGTATGTGACTAGGTGCAGTATGTGTCAGCAGGTTAAGGCTGAGCACCAGAAACCTACAAGTACCTTACAATCTCTTCCTATACCAGACTGGAAGTGGGAACATATCACAATGGATTTTGTGGTAGGGTTGCCCAGGACACCTAAAGGTTGTAACTCGATATGAATGATTGTGGATAGACTGATTAAGTCTGCTCACTTTCTTCATATTAAGTCAACCTTTGATGTCCCAAAGTTGGCTAAGATATTTGTGGATGAGATAAGTCAGGTTGCATGGTATTCTAGTTTTGATGTGAGGTAGGTAAAAAGCATATTCTTGGATCAGAGATAGTGGATTTAACTATTGAGAAGATTGTAGTGATTAGAGAATAGTTAAAAGTTGCATAGGAAAAAATAGAAGAGTTATGCTGAGAAGAGGCGTTGACCTCTTGAGTTTCAGGTTGGTGATGAAGTGTATCTGAAAGTTTCACCATGGAAAGGAGTGTTGATGTTTGGTAAGAGAGGCAAACTGACTCCTAGGTTTATGGGCCCATATCCTATCATTGAGAGGATTGGACCTATAGCCCATAAGTTGGATTTACCATCCGAGTTGGCCAAGTTACATGATATGATTCATGTATCGATGTTGAAGAAATGTTATCCTGGTACAGAGAAGATAGTGGACCCATAATCTGCTCAGCTCAGACCATATGTATCTTATGTTGAGGGATCAATACGAATAGTTGATCGGAGGATCAAGAAACTCAAGAATCACGAGATACTATTAGTGAAAGTTTTGTGGAGGAATCATAACCTAGAAGAAACTATGTGGGAGTTTGAGTCAGTGACGTGTGATAAGTTTCCTTTCCTCTTATAGGAATTTCGGGACGAAATTCTTATAAGGGAGGGAGATTGTCACAACCCATACTAGGGTTAGTCAATAAATATCTCGATTAGCGTGAGACACCTTGATTAGTGCTAATCACTCTATTAAACATCATGGATAATCATGATAAGTTAAGATGTGATTCAATGGTTGAGATTTAATCACCTGAGGCAATTAATGATAATAGCAATGATGATCGTTAGGTTAATTAAGTTGGATTAAGTACTCACTGATGCATTTAGTGCTTTGATCAAGTGAGACAGTCCAATTAGTATATTTTCCTACTTCAAGGTTGTAGAGAATCCCGTTCTTGAAAAGTTGCAAGAGAAATCATTCAAATCGGGCATCCGATGTACTAGATATGACGTTTTTAAGTCTTTTGGGCTGATTTTGCAAATTTTCCATTTTATTTGATCTTTACCCCTTTAAGTGGGTCGGCTACCTTATATTTTTTTTTTCATCTCCTTCCCGATCATTAGAACAGGAGCAACCGCAAGCGGCGCTCTGTACCTCGCCCAACCTGTAGCTAGGGCAGAGGAGGGGGTGGTCGTTTGAGCCTGGTAGCTTGTCTCGAGTAGCTTTTCACCTCCGTCCACCTTCCTCTACCCTTCTCCTTCCTCCCTCCCTCTTCTATTCTGCCCTAACCTAGCAAGCGCCGACCTGCAGAGCTACGATCAGCAGCTGCTACGGCTGGCCAAGCGCCATCTTGAGCCCACGAAATGGCAAGTAAAAGCTAGCTTTGAGTTTGGCCAATGATCAACTATCCATTGGCGGCCGTCTTCTTCACCCTAACCTCCAAATCGCGGCCCCAACGCCTAGGGTGGCGCCCCCTTGCAGGTGCTGCGTCGGCCAGCAGCTGAGTAGTGGCCAGGAGCCTTCCTGGGCGCGAGGAGCAGCACCAAATCGGTGCCCTTGAGCTCGTCCGAGGTTCCTAAGCAGGAATTCGTAGCTGTTAGCCTTTGATTCAGCCGTAGCTGAGCTCCCCTTCAACCTGTTCATGGGAGAAACGGTTGCTTGCTTGCAGCAGGTCCGTCCAGGAGTGCCTTGGGCGTGGCCAGCACCTCGAAACGGTGCCACGGAGTTCGGCCTTAAGGCCCAGGTACGAATCTGCAGCCCTAGCTACGAGCAGCGCTTCAACCAACTTCCCCTTTCCACCCATACGTGAGAAAGAAATAGTTTGATTTTAGCAGGTCCAACCTAGAGTATTTGGGCATGAAGAACAACTCGATTCGATGCCTTTCAGCTCAGCCGGGAGCCCACAACCCAAATCCGCAGCTTCATGGATTTGATTTAGCACCTAGCTCAGCCTCCTCTTCAACCTGTGCAAGCGTTGAGCTGCTCGCATGAAGCATGTTCAAATTGGGTTTATTCCAAGGTAGAAGACAACTGGGATTGGCCCTGAAAACTGGTCCCTGGACGCAATTCCAGACGAACCCAGACAGTTCGAAATGCGGTGAGTAGGAGTTCATTTAGTTATCATCATTTAACTCCTTCGTTGGAATTTTTCGGTAAACTGTGCATTTTTGCACTGATATCAGTGGTTATCAGGCGTTTTACCAGTATTTGATGAAACTTGAATTTTATTTTATAAATTGCTTCGGTATGATTATACATGATCTAGAACAGCTTCTGATCAGTGTAGAACAGTTCGATGATTTTATTTGGTTCAACAGAAACCAAAAGTGCTTAATGCAATTGTTGAAATAGATTTAATTAACTGAAATATTGTTGCTGTGTATGTTTGAACAATACAGATAATTGACTTACTCTATGAATACTCCTGTATATACATAGTAGCGGTTGAAATTAGTACAGTTCATAAACAAGTGAATTAATCCAGTTGTATGATCTAAAGTAATGAAAGATATAATTGTGTTATAATAGACTTAGGTGCCCTAACACCGTAGAACCCCTTTGAGAGGTTTGTACCTTAGGGGTGAAACTCGTGTCCAACATCAACCGGTTGAATAATTTTGGTGGCACGAGGGTTGATAGACAGTGTCCAACACCAACCGATTGAGTAATTTCGGTGGCACTAGGGTAAAATAATAAATAAAGTAAAGGGTTATCCAACACCAACCGGTTGAGTAATTCTGGTGGTAACCCAGTGTTGACTCCCTGCGCCTGTGTGCTCAGGTTAGAGGAGGAGTCCAGAGCACTCATGGTGAGTGCAGAGGAGGCCAGAGAGCCTGTGGGTCCTGTAGCAGACCAGGACGAGAAGTTAGACTTAGCATTTCCCGGGTGTGTCGCTAAGTCTTGTACGGTGAGATCGTAGTTCGCTACAAATCTTTGTATGCAGAGTACACTGCATATGATTAGGGCATAATAACTAAAATGTAATCGTATAGGATCACAGTAAATTTAATATGTTAAGAGTTTAGAACTTCTGTGCTAGTTCTCAATAATTGCTTTATTATTCAAGATATGCAGTTTTTGATATTTTATGCTTTACAGTTATGCGATATTTGTTGTTGTATAGAAATGTGATTATTATCTGTAAAATCTGCTATGTCATTAGAAATTCTCTGTATAGTATTGTTCTTATGCTTTATTTCAATTTAATAAACTTGACGAGTTGTTTAATGATAGTTAAATGAAAAACTATTCACTGAGCGAGTAGGCTCACTCCTCTACTCAAACATTTTCAGGTCAGCGACAGTTCCAGGAATCTGAAGGATCTTACCACCCTAGTCAGTAGAAGGTATATATAGTTAGTTAGATAGTGGTCTCTTAGTCCTTTCCCCTCGGTCCTTGGGACATGGTGTGGGTGAGAGAGAGTATGTATGGCGAATGTGTAAAAGATGTAAATTAACTGTTATGTTTTACTTTCTGTTAAACAATGTTACATGTTGTAAACTCTGTTTATGTTCTCTAGCCAGTTTAATTGAAATGCTTCCGCAATAGTTTATTATGTTTTAGTTTACAGTAATAATCTGGATATCATTACAAGGTTTTAAAAAGAAACAGTTCTCAGTGGTTTGTTTATGTGATAATCCCTCCGTCGCGCCCTAATCTCGTGGGTTGTGGTTAGTGTGAGATCGGGGTGTGACAATGAGAGAGATTGAACATACACCAATAGACAAGCTATTTAGAGTGGTTCCACACTTCAAACTAGAAGTGTGTCAGTCCACTTACCTAGAGAGGTCAACCTCTAGGATTTCCAAACCATTGCATTCTTATATTCATAAGACTTACAATACATGACCAAACAAAGGGCTTACCTATCCAATACAAAGAGTCTTCAACCTTACCAAAAACTTACCCACTTTGCAATGTGTCTTCCGCCTTCTTTCAAGAACTTACCTACTCTTGCACAAGTCTTCAGCCTTGTAGGGATTACCCACTCTTGTTGGATCTTCCGCCTTTGACTTCACCTTCACTCGGAGAAGCTTCCACCAAGGACTTACCCACTTGAGCAATGAGTCTTCTGCCTTCACCAAGGGCTTACCCACTCTTGCTCCAAGTCTTCAGCCTTGATCTTCACCAAGGTATGCCTTCCCTTGTTCTTCTTCACCTCTCTTGGACAAGAGAGAGAACCTTCATCTTCATGATTGAAATGAGAGATACGGAGATGGTAAAAGTGAGAGCCTCACAAGATATACATGTAGGACTAGCTCTCTTACAAATTTCCTACTCACTCTAATTTATGTAGCAAGTAATTAAGCTTAGAGAGAGAGAGGAGGTTGTAGGAAGCACTCAACTATAGAATAGGAACCTCACATAGAGTTTTGCAATGAATGTTCAACCTTGGAATGAATCCCAAGTGGTCCTATTTATAGCTAGGGATGCCTCTTAGCCTTTGGGAACACTTGAGAATGAAAACTAGCTGTTTTGTGGCTTGCAACGGATCTATTTTCATTTGTTGCAACTCCACAACGGCTAGAAGCACTTTTCTGTACTTTTTCGTATAGTGCAATCAGTCGAGTTTCTATAAAGGTAACTCGACCGATCAAGTAAATGATAAGGCCGATACTCAAATGATCGGTCGAGTTTTTCCTGACAAAACTCGACCGACGATCAGGAATCGAAATGGTCATTTACTTGATCGGTCGAGTTCTGTGTAAACACAACTCGACCGATGCAATCCCTAGAAAATTGATCAAGGATGATCGGTGGAGTTTTCAGGATGGGAAACTCGACCGACAAAGTGCCTGTAATCAAATTTCAAAGTTGCATCTAAAGTGCTCTAACATTCGATCTAAGTGCTCCTGATTTTTTCCAAGCTTAATTACAAGTCATACAATAATTACATGTGATTTACAACATGATTCTAATGGATTTACATCATATTACAAAAATGTACACTTGCATTGACTTTGACTTTTCTTTTCTCCAATTTGATATGCGCAAGTTGGGCATTTGGAGTGTGTCTATACCTAATCTGAAATCACTCAAGTAGAGACATTAGACACCAATATGTGGAATGGTTATTCATCATCAAAACACAGGTTTAGTCAATTTAGACGTGAGTCAACATTGACCTAATTGACCTTGAGTCAACAATCTCCCCCTTTTTGAAGATGACAAACAATTCCATAATTGTATTAAAAGCATTTAAGTAAAGTCATACCTTTGGAGAAACCTAGGGGTTTCAAAAGAATTGAGTTCATATGCTCCCCCTCAATTGATGCACATGGAGTTCTCATACTCCCCCTCAATTGATGCTATTTCTCCTGCATTGTTAGCTTTCATAACATTTATAGAATACTATGTCTTCTACTCATATATGTTCTTCACATATATGTCTTCTCCCATTTACCTTCTTCCCCTTACATGGAAATACTTCTCCTCTTCATGTAAGACATGCCTTCTTCCTCTTTTAAAAGAAGACATACCTTTCTCCCCCTTTGTCATTTCAAAAAGTGGGGTTATGAAGAAATAAGAAACATCATTTGTTAAAGAGAAAGGAGATAACAAAAGTTATATAAGGAGAGTAGAAGAGCACAGATAGGGGCTTGTCCAAGCATAGAAAGAAAAACAAGTTAAAGCATATACATGAACAACCCAAAATGCATGATAAAGTGTTGTAGAAAATAATAAATCACAAATTTGACCCGCATGATGATGGCATTTGACCAAAAACCTGTTGGGTTTTAGGGGAGACAGAGAAGGCAGCGGAAACAAAAAATTTCTCCTCCCCAAACCCAGAACAAGGAAACGCGTCAATGTCTATACAATAGGAAGGGATGGTTTGTGGAATCATACCTTGTCGCGAGGCTTGCTCAGCGACAATACCTCACAGCTAGTGTAGTCTTCACTTCCGGTCTTGGACGATGTCTGTGCAGCTCCTGGTTGCATCGGGACTGACGACTCCTGGTCTCAGCGGGGCTGTCGGGATTGACAGCTGTCCTCCGAGCGGTAGAAATCTCCCACCTCTGAAGTAGTCCATACGAACCACCTGGAACTCCAATCTCCTTGTCCCACAAGGAATTGGAAGGAGTCGCACCCTCCTATCGGTGTACTAGTCACTGATACACTCTCCTGCCACCAGTCGCTTTCTGTAGTTGTCTTTCCTTTGTTGTGCCTCCCTTATCGGGTAGCACTTGCTCGGGCTCTCTCGGTTACCAAAACCAGAGAGAACGACAACTTTACAGAGCAACTGGTTGCACTGAGTTGTGTCTAGTGAAGCCCCCAATACCCCTATATATATAGGAGGGTCATGGGACAGGGTTCTCTATCCCGGGCAATGCGGGACTAAAGTAGGAGTAGAAGGGTTTGAGATTTTCCACAAAAACAACCAACTGCGTGACCTGAACCGATTGTTTCATTTTTGAAACGGTCGGTTGGGGATCTGAGCTGATCGTTTCACACTAAACCGATCGGTTGGGACCCATGAAACGGTTGGTTCATTTCTGAACCGGTCGGTTCGCAGCCCTGGTCAGTTCCCGATTTACTTTTCCTCTTTTGTTTCTAATTGGTACCAATTACCAATCCTTGTTCCAATCAAATTGGGCAAGTGAAACGAAAAGAAATTTCTCACCAATCCTACTTTCTCAACTTGCTCGGTTGGACCAGTTGAACCGATCGTTTCAACACTTGAACTGATCATTTCACCCTGTCCATGAGCCGATTGACTCACCAACTGAGCCGATTGGTTCACCAAGCTGAGCCAATCGATTCATCACATGAGCCGATCGGTTGGGAGTACAGATTGTGCAGAAACAGTCGATTGCAGTTTCAATCAATCTGATACTCTAATCAATCTATCCAACACCTTGAACACTGTGATTTTGAACTATCAATTAATTGAGTGTTTAATTGAACTACTAAACTCCTTTAGCAATCAATCTAAACATTATTTGTGGACAAAAATCCTCTTCCAGGTTAAATCCTATGTGTGTGACCCTACAGGTCCTTTTCACGTTGGCAGTGAAAGTCCATAACACTTATGACTTCACAAGCAAAGAGCGGTGCCTAGTCACACATCAGTGCTACCCAAGTGAAATAGAAAGTTGGAGAACAACTTTCAATCCTACAATCCCTGAATGGTGTTATAGTGAATGTATAATTCCTTTGTCACTGATATCCTGAATGAACTCAAGGCATGGATCAATCATCCTGTCAACGTTCATTCACTTCCTTGATCTCAGAGTAGATTGGAGGAGATATGTATGACATCAATATCATATACTGATTCACACATGCGTGCGCACGCCTATCTCAATCCTACTCATCAAGTGGCCATGGATATCAAACTCCCTCAGGAGGGACAAATCCCATATCTATCACTCAGCCCTCAAAAGCCCCATGTGTCAAAGCCACCCAATCATCACCTTTATAACAACCCATGTTTTAGGACTGCATTTGATGATGTCAAAGTGTACCCAACGACATGTGTTGAGTGTAGTGATTTCAGGTCAAAGAATCACATTCACCACCATCACTGTGAGTACTGACTGTGACTACCATGTCATGGTTCCATGTGTCAAACTCACGGTGGGTCTGTCCGGTACACTTGTTCTCTAACAAGTACCTATGTGTTTGGTTTGATATCTCTATATCATGACTAATGAAATTCTACCATCAACCAATACCACAATCTAGTCTTGTGTGTCATTGCTGTCTATCTACCTTCCATAATGACATCTGACTAGGGACATAACAAGAATGTACAAACTCTTAGCATCCGTATGATCTCATCGTTCAGGTCCTTAACCTGAAAGCATACGTCATTGAGTACTGTCATTCTCTAGACATTCAATCTGTTCTATCACTATCTCATATGACTGAACCAGAAAGAATTGGAAGCTTGCCTTTGATGTTTATCAAATCAATCTCAATGTATCCCACCAATCATCCCATGATTGGCTCTCGCGTCATACATACCAACAGACTCCCACTTGCACTGCGAGCCAATCACCCTTGAATCATATTCATAGTGATCTTCAAACATGTCCCACATGTTACTCTGCTCTAGTGCAAACATAGTGAGTAATGGCAACACCTTGCCAAAGTCAGTATAAATTGCATGTCTCACATCTCTTCGTTGTACGTCACACGTATGAGATGGATTTGTTGTAATGTGCGATCCTGTATTCATTTGCTAACCTTTAGCCACATTGCATGATCAAGGATTTCATACTTGTCATCAATGACTGGAATATCTATAAGTTCATCTCTATGAACTCCTAGATCCATATAGTATCCACTGCTATTCTCTAACACACAGATACTCAGCATGTCCTTTGAACGGCTTTATTGGAACACTTCCAATTATCAACGAACTTTCACTTTTATATATCCTATATAGATTTTGCGATTAATTTTCTGTCCCTTTTCGGAAGTTTGCATCAATGTAACTCTTTACATCAACTCTTCCTTATCTCCGTTGAACTAGTACTTCTCAAGTACTTATCAAGTTCTTATGGTTTCCAGTAACCCTTACTGGAAGTAGACAGACATCCACTCGTCATGTCACACATACGAATCAGGATGAGCACATCATATTGTCATGTCCTACATACAAGATGATGAATGCATTTTACTCTTGCCATGTCTATACACGCAAGATGATGGGATGATTACATACATGATAGATCCATATCTATTCTTAGTGTTCACATTCTTCATAAGAATTGGACACTTGGCCTTGGGATACTAACTCCATGCAACATGGACATGTTTTCTCCCATTGAATATGTGCATACTGAACCCTTTAGTACATATTTCCAATGTATGCTTTCTCTTTTTAGGTCAAGAGGTTTTCGAGAACTATCTCTATAGATCTCTATTCCTATCACATAGGAAACATCTCTATCTTCCTTAAAGATAATTTTCACTTTGGATTTCCATTCTAGAACATTTCCATTTCACATCAACATGTGGAATGTGAATACGCTCCCACTAAATCACAGATCCCTTCTTTATCTTTGACATATCAGTCAAACCCTTTGACTATATTATCAAAGTAAAGATTCAATTCTGAGTTGCTTGTACTCAATCAATCACATTGATTAGTCCATTGTAACTTATAGCCTTCATTTGCATTAGTGGATTCATAAACCTTATAGGTTGTGTCATGTACACATCCTTGTTTTATTCCTCATAGGAATGTGATTTTAGTATCCATATGCCAAATGTTTTAGTCATTAAGTTGCAATCAACAAGCATCATCTTTCTCAAAATGTCATCCATGTGTCTTAACGCTTAAGACTTATTTGCACTTATGGATTTCATTCCAATGGGTGCTACCATAAAGGTCATACCTTATGGTTCACATGGAAGTCACTTAGGATGTAATGGTCATATACCATAACTCAAAATCTGGTTCCTCATATTCACCTAGATAGTTGATTCATCACATGACCAACTCATCACATAGATAATTGAGGTGTATCTGTCAAGGATATAAGAACTCACAACTCCTTGTGATTCTTAATTTCCTTTGTTAGTGTGGGGTATTCTTTATTTAAGAAGAATTCAGTTATTTGATAATCATTCTCTAACTCCTTAGAGTATGATTCCTTCTTGATTTAGACATCACCATGCCTTAATTATGAGTTCACTATGATACATTATCATAATCACTCATAAGGATCTCAAACATTTTGGTCTAAGTATTTCATTCATTTATCTCATCAAGAATTAACACTTTACCAAATTCGTACTTCATTTATGATATTCTTGAACACTTCAAGATATTCATATTGGTATTTCTCTAAACACTATTTGAAGTATTAGCATTTGCTCCAATAGGTATGTAAATACATCACATGTATTATACCTAATATGATAATCATTTTCCCACTATCATTAATGAAGATTGATTAATCATGTCCAAGATATTAATGTCTCTTACTGGTTCTCTAACCAAAAGAGTCTAGATTTATCCATCATATGGAAACTAGAAATGAATTTCTCATGATTGATGCTAATTTGATTGTTTGAGTTATCTATAACTTTTAGGTATCATTTTATCTTATGCATACCAAGTATCAAAAGATAAACAAGGCATTGCCACAAAGATCATATCTTTGAAACATCAACTATATTGATTGCCATCCTTGTCTCAACAAGATGCAACAATAAAGTGTTTCCATTGGCAAATTGAAATAGCAGTTATCAACTCTATTTCATACCCTTTAGGCTGAAATAAATTGAAAGATACTCCTATCTATGGCAGCAACACTTGCCCCAATAATGAGTACTTCTTTCTTGGTCCTTTCACAAAGGCCGTCACTTCTTTGTAGATCTTACATATCATATATGTTAGATCTTCATCTTGATATAATATACCTCAGAAGTGGTTCATTTCATGATACCTTAGGTGGAGGTCTCCATCCCCCCCTTCATCTTCTTTTGTTCTTCCAGATATAGAGGGCAATTCCCTCATACACCCTTTCCCCATGTGCCTTTGAGGCTGAAGACAGATTGGGCTGCTGGCTACCATCAGAACACTTATTAGCTTTGCCCTTGCCCTTACCCTTAAGACTTACCCTTCATTGATCACATCAAACATTAGGGTTTGTCTTTCTTCATAATTGCCTTTACTGTCCTCAAAATGTACAACAACTCTGTCAACGCTTGTCAAAGTTGTTCATGTTGTAGTTTATCATGAACTGTATGATTCTCGCAACATTTGTAGTATCATACCAATAGCCAACTATTGGCTCATAGGGAATCCTTCTTAGTCAGGTCTTTCCATATACCCAATCACATTGAGTGTATGAATATCTTACTAGATCTCCTTCTGTCATGACATACTAGGACAGTGTCTTGGAGACATCATATGTCTCATGTTGTCTCTGCAACTCATAGTTCAGAGAACACAACATTAAGCACTCCACATCAATGGTATCCTATGTATGCTTCAATAAGCATACTTTCATCCATTGGTGTGGTGGGATCGAGTTCATCTGGTTCTGGTATAACTAGGACTAGAGCTTTCGCTCTTTGATTGAGAACACTTCTCAACGTCCTACCAGTCGTGGAATTATTCCCATTAGTTTGTTGGTCTCAAAGACCGATCGCAAATAAAGTGATTATTGTTGATTAACCATTTATTTTAACAAAAGGAAATATATGCAATTTTAGTCCAAAACTCAATTTTGACTTATTTGATTGATTTGAAAAGTTGACGATAAAAATTAGGCCTTTAATTAATTATCGCTCCCACTATTTTACTTCAAATTGATAGCCCTCACCATCAATTCAGAAGATTGCAGCGTACAACCTTCTAGTGGGAAAGATCCTGAAATCCTCTAAGTCATGGACCAGCTAGGGCTGTCACCCACAACTTAGATCTCTCCGGTAGGCAACTTTTGCCAATTGCATCATATGCAACTCTTGATAAGATGTCATATGCAACTCCTTGCCATGAGCATCTCCATGCCTCAAGGTGCTAGATCCAATCTAGGTCACCTTGTTAAGTCTGACCCAAAGCCAACACGATGAATATGCACCCTGCTAGGGCAGACCCACACATTCATCCTTCACGCTTCCACGAGATAGACGGTGCACCACGCTAGGGCGTGCCCACACTTGGTCGATCAAGTTTTTCACGTGTGTCTCATTTAGAAGGCATCTAAAACTTAATATTTAATGAGGGATTTGGATTTTATATACATATATATATCCAATCACCACAATATATAGTATGTATCATATACATGATATATCCCACAGAAAACATGCGAAACGATAAAAGCGATGATTATGGCCATCCTAATGTGATTCCTCGAGCCAAGAGGAATCACGGTCATCTAGGTCTACATCATATGCAACCTGTACAAGATGAACTCTATGCTTTTCCTTTCTGGGTTTGATCAATTCATCACATGAATGATTGAATCACCATCAGACTGGTCGGTTGGGTGCCACTAGCCGATCGGTTGGCTCCTCCAACCGATCGGTTTGCCTGGTCGTCGTGCATCTCATCATGGCCGCCACCCGCTCGTCTCGCTCCTCGAACCGGTCATCAACCGATCAGTTCACTCCTTGAACTGATCGTCTTAGCTGTCGTCTGGATGTCCGTCGTTCTTCGACATAATAAGAAATAAAAAAATTATATCCTATTTTACAATTGAAAAGAGAAACCTCGAGTTACATTCGAGGGGAGCAAAGGTAGGAAAGAAATCTTGAATTATTTCGAGTTACATCAGGAATAAGAGAAAGAAGATCGGTGTGCAGACCGAGATGCAAGCAACCACATACAACCATACACAGATAGGGTTTATTGGCCATAACCATGCTATACATCCACCACAAAACTCATTTAAGGGTGACGCGTATCGAGTGCATTAATATTACATATCATATATGTAGTTTGGGATTTGTGGATTTAGGATTGGACATGCATAAAGCCAATATTATTCGCATCGTATGCAATAAATAAAGGCAAAAAACCAAAATCGATCATATCAATAATCCTAAAGTATAGAGCAGTTGACGTGGCTCTGATACCACTGTTGGGTTTTAGGGGAGACAGAGAAGGCAGCGGAAACAAAAAAATTCTCCTACCCAAACCCAGAACAAGGAAACACATCAATGTCTATAAAATAGGAAGGGATGGTTTGTGGAATCATACCTTGTCCCGAGGCTTGCTCGGCGACAATACCTCACAGCTAGTGCGGTCTTCACCTCCGGTCTTGGACGGTGTCTGTGTAGCTCCTGGTCGCACCGGGACTGACGACTTCTGGTCTCAGCGGGACTGTCGGGATTGACAGCTGTCATCCGAGCGGCAGAAATCTCCCGCCTCTGAAGTAGTCCACACAGACCACATGGAACTCCAATCTCCTTGTCCTACAAGGAATTGGAAGGAGTCGCACCCTCCTGTCGGCGTACTAGTCACCAACACACTCTCCTACCACCAGTCACTTTCTGCAGTTGTCTTTCCCTTGATGTGCCTCCCTTATCGGGTAGCACTTGCTCGGGCTCTCTCAGTTACCAAAACCAGAGAGAATGACAACTTTACAAAGCAACTGGTTGCACTGAGTTATGTCCAGAGAAGCCCCCAATACCCCTATATATATAGGAGGGTCATGGGACAGGGTTCTCTATCCCGGGCAATGTGGGACTAAAGCAGGAGTAGAAGGGTTTGAGATTTTCCACAAAAACAACCAACTGCATGACCTGAACTGATCATTTCATTTCTGAAATGGTCAGTTGGGGATCTGAGCCGATCGTTTCACACTGAACCAATCGGTTGGGACCCATGAAACGGTAGGTTCATTTCTGAACCGATCGGTTCGCGGCCCTGGTCAGTTCCCGATTTACTTTTCCTCTTTTGTTTCTAATTGGTACCAATTACCAATCCTTGTTCCAATCAAATTGGGCTAGTGAAACGAAAATAAATTTCTCACAAATCCTACTTTCTCAACTTGCTCGGTTGGACTAGTTGAACTGATTGTTTCAACACTTGAACCGATCGTTTCACCCTGTCCATGAGCTGATCGACTCACCAACTGAGTTGATCGGTTCACCAAGCTGAGCTGATCGGTTCATCACATGAGCCGATCGGTTGGGAGTGTAGATTGTGCAGAAACAGTCGATTACAGTTTCAATCAATTCGATACTCTAATCAATCTGTCCAACGCCTTCAACACTATGATTTTGAACTATCAATTAATTGAGTGTTTAATTGAACTACTAAACTCCTTTAGCAATCAATCTAAACATTATTTGTGGACAAAAATCCTCTTCCAGGTTAAATCCTATGTGTGTGACCCTACAGGTCCTTTTCACGTTGGCAGTGAAAGTCCATAACACTTATGACTTCACAATCAAAGAGCGGTGCCTAGTCACACATCAGTGCTACCCAAGTGAAATAGAAAGTTAGAGAACAACTTTCAATCCTACAATCCGTGAATGGTGTTACAGCGAATGTATAATTCCTTTGTCACTGATATCCCGAATGAACTTAAGGCATGGAACAGTCATCCTGTCAACGTTCATTCACTTCCTTGATCTCAGAGTAGATTGGATGAGATATGTATGACATCAATATCACATACTGATTCACACATGTGTGTGCACGCCTATCTCAATCCTACTCATCAAGTGGCCATGGATATCAAACTCCCTCAGGAGGGACAAATCCCATATCTATCACTCACCCCTCAAAAGCCCCATGTGTCAAAGCCACCCAATCATCACCTTTATAACAACCCATGTTTCAGGACTGCGTTTGATGATGTCAAAGTACCCAACGACATGTGTTGAGTGTAGTGATTTGAGGTCAAAGAATCACATTCAGCACTATCACTGTGAGTACTAACTGTGACTACCATGTCATGGTTCCATGTGTCAAACTCACGGTGGGTCTGTTCGATACTCTTGTTCTCTAACAAGTACCTATGTGTTTGGTTTGATATCTCTATATCATGACTAATGAGATTCTGCCATCAACCAACACCACAATCTAGTTTTGTGTGTCATTGTTGTCTATCTACCTTCCACAATAACATCTGACTAGGGACATAACAAGAATGTACAAACTCTTAGCATCTGTATGATCTCATCGTTCATGTCCTTAACCTGAAAGCATACGCCATTGAGTACTGTCATTCTCTAGACATTCAATCTATTCTATCACTATCTCATATGACTGAACCAGAAAGAATTGGAAGCATGCCTTTGATGTTTATCAAATCAATCTCAATGTATCCCACCAATCATCCCATGATTGGCTCTCAGGGCATACATACCAACAAAACCATCAGAGCTCATCGCATAGCATGAGCCTTGCTCAGAAGGTACTTTCTGCATAAAAAACACTAGTCTTGCACCAAAAATTGAAACTGGAGCAAAAACTGCATGAAAATCCACAAACTCCAATTTCTACATATCATGTAGATCTATGTACCCTGCATCACAATGTTATGCAAGCAACTCAAGATAGTAGATATGCAATTCAAAGAACAAGCTTGAGCATGTATGAGACAAGATACAAGCATAGCATATAGAAGAGCAAAGATGCCAATAATAAACAAGGTTAGAACTACATGTATATGAACTACTAGTAGATGATATCATAACTTAGGACTACTAGTAGGATCTAGATAATAGCAAGAGATACCAAACGATACACAAGATAGATCAAGCTATGAGTAGATGTAGAGATATATCCAAACAAAGAGATATGCAATTTCAGAAGAAGGAAAGGATATAACTCACTAGATATGCATCCTTACCATAAGATGATTACCTCTAAGAACCTTTAGGTTGTTTCAAAACAAGATATACATCTAGATAGATGTAGCAAGTTAGAGCACAACGGAAGCAATTTTAGACACAACCAAGAGATCCAAAGAGATCAACATCAGAACCTGCAAAACAACTCAAAGCAAGTAATTGCAAGATATAGATATACCAATTTAGAATAATTAGAGAGATAGAGTTGTAATCAAGATATGCAATTTAGAACATGGCAATATGCATATATATAAAGGTTCCAAAGGATTGCCAAAGAATAAGGCTATTGGTTGAGAAAATCTAGTTGAGAGGGAAATTCTCATTCAATGAGCCAACTGTGTATTTTTTGCAAAGTGTTATCAGTTGAGTTCTGTGTATTGACAACTCGATCGAATGACAGCTGCTGGCAACATACATTGGTGCCTATCGGTCGAGTTTCAGACAGGGCAAACTCGACCGACAGAGCTGCTGTCAAAAGGTACATATATATCATAAAAACACATTTAAAGGCATGCTAAACATACAAACCATATCCAAACATGTCTAAACAAATTAGTAATGCACTATAGAAGTTTTAGAAACAACTTTTGAGCAAGAGTGAAGAGAGACACAAAATACCACTTTTGATTCAAAAGCCATATGTATAGTGCACACTATCTTGACAAAAACAAGTTAGGATTGGTTATAAGCAAGAGAAACATTACCTTTGTTCTTACCATTGCTTATTCCACTTGTTGTCACCCTCTACACATCTCACTTTTCTTCTTTCATGTGGATTGAAAAGTCAATTCACAATTTAATAGCTCAAGTCAATCCATTTGCATGTGACCTGCAAGAAGAAAGATAAAATGGTCCCCAATCATGTTTTTGGGTCCGGAGGGGTTAGCTTAGCAACCCAAGTCCTATTTCTCTTGGGTGCTTTCCTAAAAGGACAACAAGTAGAATAATGACCAAAATCATTGCAATAGTTGCATGTGCCCATAGTCTTAGAACTAGAGGATTATCCATGGAAGATTGGAGGTCCTTTATCTTTGTTGTTCCTTTGACTACTATCATATCTTAAACCATGTCTACCAATATGTTTAGTAGTATGGTGTAGTATGTCATTAAGACTCTTCTTACCAACTAAGAATCTTTGCAAAGAAGTTCTCAAACTATCATTATCATGCATAAGAGAAGTAATAGTAGAACACAAATGATTGATATTATCTCTAGCATGCAGAAGATCATTTTCTAAGCAAAGAGCTTTAGTTAAATAAGAGTCTCTATCAATATGAAGAGAAGCAACATCATTCTCTCTACTAGTAGAACTAGAACAAGATTCATGCACATTGATTTTAGCAAGCAAGAAGGCATTTTCTGTTTCTAATTCTTGAAAAACTAAATCTTTGTCCTTATTTTCATATTTAAGAACATCAATATCATGCATGAGAGAATCAACAATTAAAATATGCTCTTCATTAGAACTATGCATAAGAGTTTGAGCTTCTAGAAATCTAATCTTATCAAGTAAACCAACATTTTTAAGTTTAAGAGAGTCTACTTGACTAAGACAAACATTTCTATCATCAAGCAAGTAAGAATTGGCATGTTCAACAATTTAGCAAACTTTTTCTTTTTCCTTTTAGAAGACTTAAGAGAGGCACACATATCATTAATAATAGCAATCAAAGATTCTTTATCTAAAGAGTTTAGATTTACCTCACCCGAGTCTTCATTTGTAGAAGATATAAGAGCAAAATGGAAATCTCCTTCATCACTAAAGCTTGAGCTACCACTTGACTCTTCACTTGATTCTTCACTTGAGCTTGAGTTAGAGGTGCCACTTGAGCTTGAGTGCCATTTCTCCTTCTTCTTGTGAAGCTGGGTCTTTTTGCCTTGTGGGCAATCTTTCTTGTAGTGACCTTTCTTTCCACATGTGAAGCATCAGATGGAGGAGGACTTGCCTTTGTAGAGATTACCCTTGGAGTACATTGCATCTTCCTTAGCTTGAGAGGATGGAGAGACTTGTTCCATGATAGCTTCAATTTGAGCCTTCATTTTAGCCTTCTTCATTCTCTTTAGCTCATTCTTCTCTTGTCTTTCTACTTCCTCCCTCTTGTCAAGTGTAGCTTCATGTACTTGTAGATTTCCAATGAGCTCTTCAATAGGGATGTCCTCAAGTGAACTTGCTTCTTCAATAGAAGTCACCTTGGGTTCCCACCTATTGGGAATAGTTCTAAGGATCTTGGAGTTGATCTCTCCACTAGACATAGGATGACCTATAACAGCAAGACCATTTACAATGGTGTTGAGACTTGAGTACATGTTGGCTATACTCTCCTCCTTTCCCATCTTGAAGTTCTCAAACAGCCCTTTGAGTATGTAGACTTTGCTTTCATTCACTTGATCTGTCCCTTCATAAGTGATGCAAAGCTTTCTCCATACCTCATAGGCTATTTTACATGAAGAGATCTACTTGAACTCGGTGGGGGTCATGGAGGCATAACGGATGTGCATGGCTCTAGCATTCAAGGTTGCTTTCTTCACGGTGACATCATCCCATTCTTCAATCCTTGTCCTTGGTGGCATGTATGGGCTGTTCACCATTTGCCACATCTCAAGACTTGATCCTTGGATGTAGAATCGAAGCCTTCTTCTCCAATAGAGGAAATTGCTCCCATCAAATATTGGTAGGCTGATCAAATATCTCCCTCCTTGGTAGTCACCCATCTTCTCCTACTTGTTGAAGTATGCTTGGAGAAGCCTGCTCTGATACTAATTGTTGGATCCTAGATGGGTGATTAGATGCTCTAGAGGGGGGTGAATAGAGTTGAAAGCACTTAAACAAAATTCATTAAACCTGCAAGATATATGAGAAGATAAGGTTGCTAAATAGGTAATTTGTGTGCAACTAAAACATGCATAATAAGGATGAGAGAGATTGAACATACATCAATAGTCAAGCTATTTAGAGTGGTTCCACACTTCAAACTAGAATTGTGGCAGTCCACTTACCCAGAGAGGTCAACCTCTAGGAATTCCAAACCATTGCATTCTTATATTCATAAGACTTACAATACATGACCAAACAAAGGGCTTACCTATCCAATACAAAGAGTCTTCAACCTTACCAAGGACTTACCCACTATATAAGTAGTCTTCCGCCTTCTTCCAAAGACTTACCTACTCTTGCACAAGTCTTCAGCCTTGCAGGAATTACCCACTCTTGTTGGATCTTCCGCTTTTGACTTCACATTCACTCAGAGAATCTTCCACCAAGGACTTACCCACTTGATCAATGAGTCTCCTGCCTTCACCAAAGGCTTACCTACTCTTGCTCCAAGTCTTCAGCCTTGATCTTTACCAAGGGACGCCTTCCCTTGTTCTTCTTCACCTCTCTTGGATAAGAGAGAGAACCTTCATATTCATGATTGAAATGAGAGATAGGAAGATGGTGGAAGTGAGAGCCTCACAAGATATACATGTAGGACTAGCTCTCTTACATATTTCCTACTCACTCTAATGGATGTAGCAAGTGATTAAGCTTAGAGAGAGAGAGAGGAGGCTATAGGAAGCACTCAACTATAGAATAGGAACCTCACATAGAGTTTTGTAATTAATGCTCAACCTTGGAACGAAGCCCAAGGGGTCTTATTTATAGCTGGGGATGCCTCTTAGATTTTAGGAACACTTGAGAATGAAAACTCGCCATTTTGTGGCTTGCAACAGATCTATTTTCACTTGTTGCAACTCCATAACGGCTAGAAGTACTTTTCTGCACTTTTTCATACAGTGCAATCGGTCGAGTTTCTATAAAGGTAACTCGACCGATCTAGTAAACGACAAGGCCGATACTCAAATGATCTTTCGAGTTTGTCCTGACAAAGCTCGACCGACCATTAGGAATCAAAATGGTCAGTTACTTGATCAGTCGAGTTCTATGTAAACACAACTCGACCGATGCAATCTCCAAAAAATTGATCAAGGATGATCGGTCGAGTTTTCAGGCTGGGAAACTCGACCGACAAAGTGCCTGTAATCAATTTTCAAAGTTGCATCTAAAGTGCTCTAACATTCGATCTAAGTGCTCCTGATTTTTTCCAAGCTTAATTACAAGTCATACAATCATTACAAGTGATTTACAACATGATTCTAATGGATTTACATCATATTACAAAAATGTGCACTTGCATTGACTTTGACTTATCTTTTATCCAATTTGATATGCGCAAGTTAGGGCATTTGGAGTGTGTCTATATCTAATCTAAAATCACTCAAGTAGAGACATTAGACACCAATATGTGGAATGGTTAGTCATCATCAAAACACGGCTTTAGTCAATTTAGACATGAGTCAACATTGACCTAATTGACCTTGAGTCAACAATCTCCCCCATTTTGAAGATAACAAGCCATTCCATAAATGTATTGAAAACATTTAAGCAAAGTCATTCCTTTGGAGAAACCTAGGGGTTTCAAAAGAACTGAGTTCATATACTCCCCCTCAATTGATGCACATGGAGTTCTCATAATCCCCCTCAATTGATGTTATTTCTCCTGCATGGTTAGCTTCCATAACATTTATATAATTCTATGTCTTCTTCTCATATATGTTTTACACATATATGTCTTCTCCCATTTACCTTCTTCCCCTAACATGTACATACTTCTCCTCTTCATGTAAGACATGCCTTCTTCCTCTTTTAAAAGAAGACATACCTTTCTCCCTCTTTGTCATTTCAAAAAGTGGGGTTATGAAGAAATAAGAAACATCATTTGTTAAAAAGAAAGGAGATAACAAAAGTTATATAAGGAGAGTAGAAGAGAACAGATAGGGGCTTGTCCAAGCATAGAAAGAAAAGCAAGTTAAAGCATATACTTGAACAAACCAAAATGCAAGATAAAGTGCTGCAGAAAACAATAAATCACAAATTTTACCCTCAAGATGATGGCATTTGACCAAAAACCATCAGAGCTCATCGCGTAGCATGAGCCTTGCTTAGAAGGTACTTTCTGCATAAAAAACACTAGTCTTGCACCAAAAACTGAAACTGGAGCAAAAGCTGCATGAAAATCCACAAACTCCAATTTCTACATATCATGTAGATCTATGTACCCTGCATCACAGTGTTATGCTAGCAACTCAAGATAGTAGATATGCAATTCAAAGAACAAGCTTGAGCATGTATGAGACAAGATACAAGCATAGCATATAAAGGAGCAAAGATGCCAATAATAAACAAGGTTAGAACTACATGTATATGAACTACTAGTAGATGATATCACAAGTTAGGACTACTAGTAGGATCTAGATCACAGCAAGAGATACCAAACGATACACAAGATAGATCAAGCTATGAGTAGATGTAGAGATATATCCAAACAAAGAGATATGAAATTTTAGAAGCATAAAAGGATATAACTCACTAGATATGCGTCCTTACCATAAGATGATTACCCCTATGAACTTCTAGGTTGTATCAATACAAGATATACATCTAGATAGATATAGCAAGTTAGAGAACAACGGAAGCAATTTTAGACACAACCAAGAGATCCAAAGAGATCATCATCAAAACCTGCAAAACAACTCAAAGTAAGTAATTGCAAGATATAGATATACCAATTTAGAACAATTCAAGAGATAGAGTTGTAAGCAAGATATGCAATTTCGAACATGGCAATATGCATATATAAAAAGGTACCAAAGGAGTGCCAAAGAATAAGGCTATTGGTTGAGAAAATCTAGTTGAGAGGGAAATTCTCATTCAGTGAGCCAACTGTGTATTCTGTGCACAGTGTTATCAGTCGAGTTCTGTGTATTGACAACTCGATCGAATGATAACTCCTGGCAACATCCATTGGTGCCTATCGGTCGAGTTTCAGATAGGGCAAACTCGACCAACAGAGCTGCTGTCAAAAGGTACATATATATCATAAAAACACATTTAAAAACATGCTAAACATACAAACCATATCAAACATATCTAAGCAAGTTAGTATTGCACTATAGAAGCTTTAGAAACAGTTTTTGAGAAAGAGTGAAGAGAGACACAAAATACCACTTTTGACTCAAAAACCATATGTATATTCCACACTATCTTGACAAAAACATGTTAGGATTGGTTATAAGCAAGAGAAACATTACCTTTGTTCTTACCGTTGCTTTTTCCACTTGTTGTCACCCTCTACACATCTCACCTTTCTTCTTTCATGTGGATTGAGAAGTCAATTCACAATTTAATAGCTCAAGTCAATCCATTTGCATGTGACCTGCAAAAAGAAAGATGAAATGGTCCCCAATCATGTTTTTGGGTCCAGAGGGGTTAGCTTAGGAACCCAAGTCCTATTTCTCTTGGGTGCTTTCCTAAAAGGACAACAAGTAGAATAATGAGCAAAATCATTGCAATAGTTGCATGTGCCCATAGTCTTGGAACTATAGGATTCTCCATGGAAGATTGGAGATCCTTTATCTTTGTTGTTCCTTTGACAACTATCATATCCTAAACCATGTCTACCAATATGTTTAGCTTTGTTCATGAATAACTAGAACAAGATTCATGCACATTGTAACATCAAGAGTCTCTATCAATATGAAGATAAGTAACATCATTCTCTCAATTAGTATAACTAGAACAAGATTCATGCACATTGATTTTAGCAAACAATAAGGCATTTTCTGTTTCTAATTCTTGCAAAACTAAATCTTTATTCTTATTTTTAGATTTAAGAACATCAATATCATGCATAAGAGAATCAACAATTAAAGTATGCTCTTCATTAGAACTATGCATAAGAGGTTGAGCTTCTAGAAATCTAATCTTATCAAGTAAACCAACATTTTCAAGTTTAAGAGAGTCTACTTGACTAAGACAAGTATTTCTATCATCAAGCAAGCAAGAATTGGCATGTTCAAGATCATCTAATTCTACATGCAAATTATCAACAATTTTAGCAAGCTTTTTCTTTTTCCTTTTAGAAGACTTAAGAGAGACACACATATCATGATTAATAGCAATCAAAGATACTTTATCTAAAGAGTTTAGATTTACCTCACTTGAGTCTTCACTTGTAGAAGCTATAAGAGAAAAATGACATTCTCCTTCATCACTAGAGCTCGATCTACCACTTGACTCTTCACTTGATTCTTCACTTGAGCTTGAGTTGGAGGAGTCACTTGAGCTTGAGTGCCATTTCTTCTTCTTCTTGTGAAGATGGGTCTTTTTTCCTTATGGGAAATTTTCCTTGTAGTGACCCTTCTTTCCACATGTGAAGCATCGAATGGAGGAGGACTTGCCTTTGTAGAGTTTACCCTTCGAGTATATGGCATCTTCCTTAGTTTGAGAGGATGGAGAGACTTGTTCCATGATAGCTTCTATTTGAGCCTTCATTTCAGCCTTCTTCATTCTCTTTAGATCTTTCTTCTATTATCTTTCTACTTCCTCCCTCTTGTCAAGTGTAGCTTCATGTGCTTGTAGATTTCCAATGAGCTCTTCAATAGGGATGTCCTTAAGTGACCTTGCTTTTTCAATGGAAGTCACATTGGGTTCCCACCTCTTGGGAAGAGTTTTAAGGATCTTGGAGTTGATCTCTCCACTAGACATAGGATGACCTAGAATAGCAAGACCATTTACAATAGTGTTGAGCCTTGAGTACATGTTGGCTATACTCTCCTCCTTTCCCATATTGAAGTTCTCAAGCAGCCCTTTGAGCATGTAGACTTTGCTTTTATTTTACTTGATATGTCCCTTCATAAGTGATGCAAAACTTTCTCCATACCTCATAGGCTGTTTCACATGAAGAGATCTGGTTGAACTCAGTGGGGGTCATGGAGGCATAAAGGATGTGCATGGCTCTAGCATTCAAGGTTGTTTTCTTCATGGTGACATCATCCCATTCTTCAATCCTTGTCCCTGGTGGCATGTGTGGGCTGTTCACCATTTGCCACATCTCAAGACTTGATCCATGGATGTAGAATTGAAGCCTTCTTCTCCAATAGAGGAAATTGCTCCTATCAAAGATTGGTAGGTTGATCAAGTATCTCCCTCCTTAGTAGTCACCCATCTTCTCCTACTTGTTGAAGTATGTTTGGAGAAGCCCACTCTGATACCAATTATTAGATCCTAGATGGGTGATTGGATGCTCTAGAGGGGGGTGAATAGAGTTGAAAGCACTTAAACAAAATTCATTAAACCTTCAAGGTATATGACAAGATAAGGTTGCTAAATAGGTAGTTTGTGTGTAATGAAAACATGCATAGCAAGGATTAGAGATTGAACATACACCAATAGACAAGCTATTTAGAGTGGCTCCACACTTCAAACTAGAAGTGTGTCAGTCCACTTACCTAGAGAGGTCAACCTCTAGGATTTCCAAACCATTGCATTCTTATATTCATAAGACTTACAATACATGACCAAACAAAGGGCTTACCTATCCAATACAAAGAGTCTTCAACCTTACCAAGGACTTACCTACTTTGCAAAGAGTCTTCCGCCTTCTTCCAAGGACTTACCTACTCTTGCACAAAACTTCAGCCTTGCAGGGATTACCCACTCTTGTTGGATCTTCCGCCTTTGACTTCACCTTCACTCGGAGAAGCTTCCACCAAGGACTTACCCACTTGAGCAATGAGTCTTCTACCTTCCCCAAGGGCTTACCCACTCTTGCTCCAAGTCTTCAGCCTTGATCTTCACCAAGGGACGCCTTTCCTTGTTCTTATTCACCTCTCTTGGACAAGAGAAAGAACCTTCATCTTCATGATTGAAATGATAGATAGGGAGATGGTGGAAGCGAGAGCCTCATAAGATATACATGTAGGACTAGCTCTCTTACAGATTTCCTACTCAGTCTAATGGATGTAGCAAGTGATTAAGCTTAGAGAGAGAGAGGAGGCTATAGAAAGCACTCAACTATAGAATAGGAACCTCACATAGAGTTTTGCAATGAATGCTCAACCTTGGAATGAAGCCCAAGGGGTCTTATTTATAGCTAGGGATTCCTCTTAGCCTTTGGGAACACTTGAGAATGAAAACTAGCCATTTTGTGGCTTGCAACGAATCTATTTTCACTTGTTGCAACTCCACAACGGCTAGAAGCACTTTTATGCACTTTTTCATACAGTGCAATCGGTCGAGTTTCTATAAAGGTAACTCGACCAATAAAGTAAACGACAAGGCCGATACTCAAATGATCGGTCAAGTTTGTCCTGACAAAACTCGATCGACCATTAGGAATCAAAATGGTCAGTTACATGATCGGTCGAGTTCTGTGTAAACACAACTCGACCGATGCAATCTCCAAAAAATTGATCAAGGATGATCAGTCGAGTTTTCAGTCTGGGAAACTCGACCGACAAAGTGCCTGTAATCAATTTTCAAAGTTTCATCTAAAGTGCTCTAACATTCGATCTAAGTGTTCCTGATTTTTTCCAAGCTTAATTACAAGTCATACAATCATTAAAAGTGATTTACAACATGATTCTAATGGATTTACATCATATTACAAAAACGTGCACTTGCATTGACTTGGACTTGTCTTTTCTCCAATTTGATATGCGCAAGTTAGGGCATTTGGAGTGTGTCTATACCTAATATGAAATCACTCAAGTAGAGACATTAGACACCAATATGTGGAATGATTAGTCATCATCAAAACACGGGTTTAGTCAATTTAAACGTGAGTCAACATTGACCTAATTGACCTTGAGTCAACAATCTCTCCCTTTTTGAAGATGATAAACCATTCCATAAACGTATTGAAAGCATTTAAGTAAAGTCATACCTTTGGAGAAACCTAGGGTTTACAAAAGAATTGAGTTCATATGCTCCCCCTCAATTGATGCACATGGAGTTCTCATACTCCCCCTCAATTGATGCTATTTCTCTTGCATGGTCAACTTTCATAACATTTATAGAATACTATGTCTTCTACTCATATATGTTCTACGAATATATGTCTTCTACCATTTACCTTCTTCCCCTTACATGGACATACTTCTCCTCTTCATGTAAGACATGCCTTCTTCCTCTTTTAAAAGAAGACATACCTTTCTCCCCCTTTATCATTTCAAAAAGTGGGGTTATGAAGAAATAAGAAACATCATTTTTTAAAGAGAAAGGAGATTACAAAAGTTATATAAGATGAGTAGAAGAGCACAGATAGGGGCTTGTCCAAGCATAGAAAGAAAAGCAGGTTAAAGCATATACTTGAACAACCCAAAATGCAAGATAAAGTGTTGTAGAAAATAATAAATCACAATTTTGATCCTCAAGATGATGGCATTTGACCAAAAACCATTAGAGCTCATTGTGTAGCATGAGCCTTGCTCAGAAGGTACTTTCTGCATAAAAAAAACACTAGTCTTGCACCAAAAACTGAAACTGGAGCAAAAGATGCATGAAAATCCACAAACTCCAATTTCTACATATCTTGTAGATCTATGTACCCTGCATCACAATGTTATGCAAGCAACTCAAGATAGTAGATATGCAATTCAAAGAACAAGCTTGAGCATGTATGAGACAAGATACAAGCA
>OY856411.1:1343204849-1343215349 GCA_963693085.1 Alisma plantago-aquatica | reverse complement strand
TAGCATATAGAAGAACAAATATGCCAATAATAAACAAGGTTAGAACTACATGTATATGAACTACTAGTAGATGATATCACAAGTTAGGACTACTAGTAGGATCTAGATCACAGCAAGAGATACCAAACCATACACAAGATAGATCAAGCTATGAGTAGATGTAGAGAAATATCCAAACAAAGAGATATGCAATTTCAGAAACATGAAAGGATATAACTCACTAGATATGCGTCCTTACCATAAGATGATTACCCCTAAGAACCTCTAGGTTGTATCAACACAAGATATACATCTAGATAGATGTAGCAAGTTAGAGCAAAATGGAAGCAATTTTAGACACAACCAAGAGATCCAAAGAGATCATCAGCAAAACCTACAAAACAACTCAAAGCAAGTAATTGCAAGATATGGATATACCAATTTAGAACAATTAGAGAGATAGAGTTGTAAGCAAGATATGAAATTTAGAACATGGCAATATGCATATATAAAGGTACCAAAGGAGTGCCAAAGAATAAGGCTATTGGTTGAGAAAATCTAGTTGAGAGGGAAATTCTCATTCAATGAGCCAACTGTGTATTTTGTGCACAGTGTTATCGGTCGAGTTCTGTGTATTGACAACTCGACCGAATGACAGCTACTGGCAACATCCATTGGTGCCTATCGGACAAGTTTCAGACAGGGCAAACTCGACCGACAGAGCTGCTGTCAAAAGGTACATATATATCATAAAAACACATTTAAAGACATGCTAAACATACAAATCATATCCAAACATGTCTAAGCAAGTTAGTAATGCACTATAGAAGCTTTAGAAATAGTTTTTGAGCAAGAGTGAAGAGAGACACAAAATACCACTTTTGACTCAAAAACCATATGTATAGTGCACACTGTCTTGAAAAAAACAAGTTAGGATTGGTTATAAGCAAGAGAAACATTACCTTTGTTCTTACCGTTGCTTTTTCCACTTGTTTTCACCCTCTACACATCTCACCTTTCTTCTTTCATGTGGATTGAGAAGTCAATTCACAATTTAATAGCTCAAGTCAATCCATTTGTATGTGACCTACAAGAAAAAATATGAAATGGTCCCCAATCATGTTTTTGGGTCCGGAGGGGTTAGCTTAGCAACCCAAGTCCTATTTCTCTTGGGTGATTTTCTAAAAGGACAACAAGTAGAATAATGACCAAAATCATTGCAATAGTTGCATGTGCCCATAGTCTTGGAGCTAGAGGATTCTCCATGGAAGATTGGAGGTCCTTTATCTTTGTTGTTCCTTTGACTACTATCATATCCTAAACCATGTCTACCAACATGTTTAGTAGTATGGTGTAGGATGTCATTAAGACTCTTCTTACCAACTAAGAATCTTTGTAAAGAAGATCTCAAACTATCATTATCATGCATAAGAGAAGTAATAGTAGAACACAAATGATTGATATTATCTCTAGCATGCAGAAGATCATTTTCTAAGCAAAGAGCTTTAGTTAAATAAGAGTCTCTATCAATATGAAGAGAAGCAACATCATTTTCTCTACTAGTAGAACTAGAACAAGATTCATGCACATTGATTTTAGCAAGCAAGAAGGCATTTTCTATTTCTAATTCTTGCAAAACTAAATCTTTGTCCTTATTTTTAGATTTAAGAACATCAATATCATGCATGAGAGAATCAACAATGAAAGTATGCTCTTCATTAGAACTATGCATAAGAGGTTGTGCTTCTAGAAATCTAATCTTATCAAGTAAACCAGTATTTTCAAGTTTAAGAAAGTCTACTTGACTAAGACAAGCATTTCTATCATCAAGCAAGCAAGAATTGGCATGTTCAAGATCATCTAATTCTACATGCAATTTATCAACAATTTTAGCAAACTTTTTCCTTTTCCTTTTAGAAGACTTAACAGAGGCACACATATCATGAATAATAGCAATCAAAGATTCTTTATCTAAAGAGTTTAGATTTACCTCACTTGAGTCTTCACTTGTAGAAGCTATAAGAGCAAAATGGCATTCTCTTTCATCACTAGAGCTTGAGCTACCACTTGACTCTTCACTTGATTCTTCACTTGAGCTTGAGTTGGAGGAGCCACTTGAGTTTGAATGTCATTTCTCCTTCTTCTAGTGAAGATTGGTCTGTTTGCCTTATGGGCAATCTTCCTTGTAGTGACCCTTCTTTCCACATGTGAAGCATCAGATGGAGGAGGGCTTGCCTTTGTAGAGATTACCCTTGGAGTACATGGCATATTCCTTAGCTTGAGAGGATGGAGAGACTTGTTCCATGATAGCTTCAATTTGAGCCTTCATTTCAGCCTTCTTCATTCTCTTTAGCTCTTTCTTCTCTTGTCTTTCTACTTCCTCCCTTTTGTCAAATGTAGTTTCATGTGCTTGTAGATTTCTAATGAGCTCTTTAATAGGGATGTCCTTAAGTGACCTTGCTTCTTCAATGGAAGTCACCTTGGGTTCCCGCCTCTTGAGAAGAGTTCTAAGGATCTTAGAGTTGATCTCTCCACTAGACATAGGATGACCTAGAACAGCAAGACCATTTACAATGGTGTTGAGACTTGAGTACATGTTGGCTATACTCTCCTCCTTTCCCATCTTGAAGTTCTCAAGCAGCCCTTTGAGCATGTAGACTTTGCTTTCCTTCACTTGATCTGTCCCTTCATAAGTGATGCAAAGCTTTCTCCATACCTCATAGGCTGTTTCACATTAAGAGATCTGGTTGAACTCGGTGGGGGTCATGGAGGCATAAAGGATGTGCCTGGCTCTAGCATTCAAGGTTGCTTTCTTCAAGGTGGCATCATCCCATTCTTCAATCCTTGTCCTTGGTAGCATGTATGGGTTGTTAACCATTTGCCACATCTCAAAACTTGATCCTTGGATGTAGAATTGCAACCTTCTTCTCCAATAGAGAAAATTGCTCCCATAAAAGATTGGTAGGATGATCAAGTATCTCCCTCCTTGGTAGTCACCCATCTTCTCCTACTTGTTGAAGTATGCTTGTAGAAGCCCTCTTTGATACCAATTGTTGGATCCTAGATGAGTGATTAGATGCTCTAGAGGGGGGTGAATAGAGCTGAAAGCACTTAAACAAAATTCATTAAACCTTCAAGATATATGAGAAGATAAGGTTGCTAAATAGGTAATTTGTGTGCAACTAAAACATGCATAGCAAGGATGAGAGAGATTGAACATACACCAATAGACAAGCTATATAGAGTGGTTCTACACTTCAAACTAGAAGTGTTTCAGTCCACTAGCCTAGAGAGGTCAACCTCTAGGATTTCCAAACCATTGCATTCTTATAGTCATATGACTTACAATACATGACCAAACAAAGGGCTTACTTATCCAATACAAAGAGTCTTCAACCTTACCAAGGACTTACCCACTTTGCAAGGAGTCTTCCGCCTTCTTCCAAGGACTTACCTACTCTTGCACAAGTCTTCAGCCTTACAGGGATTACCCACTCTTGTTGGATCTTCCGCCTTTGACTTAACCTTCAATCGGAGAAGCTTCCACCAAGGACTTACCCACTTGAGCAATGAGTCTTCTGCCTTCACCAAGGGCTTACCCACTCTTGCTCCAAGTCATAAGCCTTGATCTTCACCAAGGGACACCTTCCCTTGTTCTTCTTCACCTCTCTTGGACAAGAGAGAGAACCTTCATCTTCATGATTGAAATGAGAGATAGGGAGATGGTGGAAGTGAGAGCCTCACAAGATATACATGTAGGACTAGCTCTCTTATAGATTTCCTATTCACTCTAATGAATGTAGCAAGTGATTAAGCTTAGAGAGAGAGAGATGAGGCTGTAGGAAGCACTCAACTATAGAATAGGAGCCTAACAAAGTGTTTTGCAATAAATGCTCAACCTTGGAATGAAGCCCAAGGGGTCCTATTTATAGCTGGAGATGCCTCTTAGCCTTTAGGAACACTTGAGAATGAAAACTAGCCATTTTGTGGCTTGCAACGGATCTATTTTCACTTGTTGCAACTCCACAACGGCTAGAAGCACTTTTCTGCACTTTTTCATACAGTGCAATCGGTTGAGTTTCTATAAAGGTAACTCGACCGATCAAGTAAACGCCAAGGCCGATACTCAAATGATTAGTCAAGTTTGTCCTGACAAAACTCGACCGACCATTAGGAATTGAAATGGTCAGTTACTTGATCGGTCGAGTTCTGTGTAAACACAACTCGACCGATGCAATCTCCAGAAAATTGATCAAGGATGATTGGTCGAGTTTTCAGGCTGGGAAACTCGACTGACAAAGTGCCTGTAATCAATTTTCAAAGTTACATCTAAAGTGCTCTAACATTCGATCTAAGTGCTCCTAATTTTTTCCAAGCTTAATTACAAGTCATACAATCATTACAAGTGATTTACAACATGATTCTAATGGATTTACATCATATTACAAAAATGTGCACTTGCATTGACTTTGACTTGTCTTTTATCCAATTTGATATGCGCAAGTTAGGGCATTTGGAGTGTGTCTATACCTAATCTGAAATCACTCAAGTAGAGACATTAGACACCAATATGTGGAATGGTTAGTCATCATCAAAACACGGGTTTAGTCAATTTAGACGTGAGTCAACATTGACCTAATTGACCTTGAGTCAACACATACATCTATGGTTATCATAGTGTATTGAGTTACTTCTTTCATAAGCATCAAAGGTTAACCATTCAAAAGATACTAATCACTTAAGTACCTTAAAGGTACAATCATTGAAATTATCTTTGACATTCATTATTAACAATCATGGGGTTAATTATACTTTTATAGTTTGAATCAATTAGACCTTCAAACGGTCTTGAGTTATTAGACCCTCAAACGGTCTAGAAGTATTAGACCCTCAAACGGTCTTGAAGTATTAGACCCTCAAACGGTCTTTAAGTATTAGACCCTCAAATGGTCTTGGTTGAAAACTCCAAATGGTCTGAGACCGTTTAGACCTTAAATGGTCTTGGTCCCAAAACCTTTAATTGGTCTTAAGAACGTTAGATCATCAAACGATATTGATCTCAAAATCCCTAAACGGTTCGAGACTGTTTGAATTTAATATTAATTAACTCCAAACAGTTTGAAACTGAATGGCCCTTAAACGGTTTAAGACTGTTTGGTCTCAAACAGCTTGAAACAGTTTCACCCTAAATTAGGGTTTCTTAATCAATCAATTTAGGGTTTCCACTCATTGAACCATTCAACATTAAGACCATTGAAAGTAGACCAATCTTGTAACACTTGGATCTCCATCCATCCATGACTCCTCTTGACCTCAAACAGTCTTGAGACCATTTACCCTCAAATGGTCTTGAGACCGTTTGAGCCATTCAACCTAGAAATTGACTCAATCAATTTAGGGTTTTAACCCATTGAATCGATTAGGGTTTTCAATTGATCGATCATCCATACATGGAACCATTATCATCAATTCAGTTGAAGCTAATGGATCAACATCCAACGACTTCCATACTTGACCTTCAAATGGTCTGAGACCATTTGATCCCAAATGGTCTTGAGACCAATTGATCCCAAATGGTCTTGAGATCGTTTGGTTTCAAACGATCTTGAGACCGTTTGGTTTCAAACGATCTTGAGACCGTTTGGTCTCAAGTCTTTGAAACCGTTTGCACAAGATATTATTGAGGTATGTGCTTATGATGATGTCATCATCATTAAGCTTTGATCCTTCAAAATCTACTGCCATTGTTATGGAAATTTCATCAATTATTCAAAGGGATTTCAAGAAGAACAAAATGATCATCAAGTAATCAAGAATTGAATGCAATAATAACATTTAAGGGTTTAAGTTATATAACTCGCCTTCAAAGTTGAAACCAAGCTTCAAGATTCATGTCCCTAATGGTGGTTGAAGCTTTCTCACTCCCCAAGGTCTGTTCCTCAAGCTTTTGAGTGAAAAGGATTGGCTAGGATTGAAGATTGATTGGAGAAAAGAAGAAATCAAGCATTGATTTGCGATTTCCACCATGAAATCAAGGTTGAAGATGATTAAGGAGCTTACCTACATGTTGGGTTTCGTCCTCATGTTGCTCCTAAGCTCCCTTGAGTTCATTCAAAGTAAAGAGAGAAAGAAAATCTGAAAAAGAGTCTTTGGTTGAGTGGGAAATGAAGTGTTTATAAAGGAATTTCAAGGAGAGAGAATGTTGAAAAGAAATCCTTCAACTCCCCAAATTATGCCACATACTCCCCTCACTCCCTTGTATATGAAGGTACCTTCCTTTGACTTTAATTCCTCTTATTTATCCATGAATTAAAGGAAAACAAATTAAGCACCTTAATTCATATAATACTAATATCCCATATTTAGTGGATATTACTTTTTAGTTAACTAATGTGAGTGGGTTCTCCATTCACTTTGAGATATTTTTGTGCCATTTCAAGGCACATGGTTGTCCATCCTTTTTCAAAATCATCCCTCACATTTTGGTTAAAGGACACTTCAATTAATATATTCATTTTTGCATTAATTTGAAGTAAAGTTCCAATTATGCTTATATCTTGATTATTTTAATATCAAGATTCTCTTTCTTCCAAAGTGATTCAAATGAGACGTCCTTCTCATTTTATTTTCTCTACATGATGCCAAGAAACATTAGGACTCTCTAGAAGTGATATTTTGCATATTGAACCCTAGATTTTGGGTAAATTGAACATTACACCAAAATTAGGTTTTAATGCACAAACATTGCTCAACAAGCTCTTTCTTGGTACTCAGGCTTGTGGAAGCCATACCTTAGCATTATTATCATTCTTATGATGCCTCAACACTTGAGGAACATTTTATCATGTAACATTTTCAAGTTAACCCCTCAACTTGGGTAATTTGCACTTTAGTCCAAAACAGGCAAAACATTGTTTCAACATTATTCAAAAAGGACTAAAATTGAAACATAAGTTCCTCTTGAGCCTTAATTACTTTTTAAAAGATAAGAGCAAGTATATAATCAACTTTATTAAGCAAAAAATCTAGGGTTAAGGCTCAACCCAGGTCAGGGGTGTTACAGTACATGTGTACAAGATGTACACATGGTCTTGCAAGACTGTACACATATGTATAAGACTGTACACATATGTACAAGATTGTACACATGGTCCTACAAGAGTGCACACATGGCCCTACAAGACTGTACACATGGTCCTACAAGACTGTACACATGTGTCACAAGACTATACACATGTGTCACAAGACTGTACACATGGTCCTACAAGACTGTACAAATGTATACAAGACTATACACATGGTCCTACAAGACTGTACACACGTGTCACAAGACTATACATATGGTCCTACAAGACTGTACACAAGGTCCTACAAGACTGTACACATGGTCCTACAAGACTGTACACATGTGTCACAAGATTGTACACATGGTTCTACAAGACTGTACAAATGTGTACAAGAATGTGCACATGGTCCTACAAGACTGTACATATGTGTACAAGACTGTGCACATGTTCCTACAAGACTTTACACGTAGTTTCACAAGACTGTACACATGGTATCACAAGATTGTACACATGGTACAAGACTATTGGTAATATGTGTGACACGTGTGTACAAAAGGAATGTAACTATTGGTACAATATATGTGACACATGTGTACAAGACTGTACACATGGTATTACAAGACTGTACACATGGTTACAAGACTGTACACATGTGTCACAAGACTATACACATGTGTCACAAGACAGTACACATGGTCCTACAATATTGTAGACATGTGTACAAGACTGTACAGATGGCATTATAAGACTACACACATGTGACTGTGCATTATAAGATTGTACACGTACACATGGTCCTACAAGACTGTACACATGTGTCACAAGATCATACACATGGTCCTACAAGACTGTACAATTGTGTAAAAGACTGTACACATGGTCCTACAAGACTGTACATATGTGTACAAGACTGTACATATGTGTACAAGACTGTGCACATGTTCCTATAAGACTTTACACGTGGCTTCACAAGACTGTACACATGGTATTACAAGATTGTACACATGGTACAAGACTATTGGTAATATGTGTGACACGTGTGTACAAAAGGAATGTAACTATTGGTACAATATATGTGATACATGTGTACAAGACTGTACACATGGTATTACAAGACTGTACACATGGTTACAAGACTATACACATGTGTCAAAAGACTGTACACATGTGTCACAAGACTGTACACATGTGTCACAAGACTGTACACATGTGTCACAAGACAGTACACATGATCCTACAATATTGTACACGTGTACAAGACTGTACGCATGGCATTATAAGACTGCACACATGTGACTGTGCATTATAAGACTATACACATGGTCCTACAATATTGTACAAGACTGTAAACATGTGTACAAGAATGTACACATGATATTACAAGACGATACACATGGTATTATACCAATAGTTACATACCATGTGTACAGTCTTATAATACATGTGCACACATATGTACAAGACTGTACAAATGTGTACAACACTGTACACATGGTCCTACAATATTGTACACATGTGTACAAGACTATACACATGGTATTATACCAATAGTTACGTACCTTTTGTTACAAGTGTACAAAAGGTATGTAACTATTGGTACAATATATGTGACACATGTTTACCAAAGGTATGTAACTATTGGTACAATATATGTGACACATGTGTACAAAAGATATTTTTATAGATTTTGTTTATGGTTGATATATCATAACTTAATTTTCTAGAAAAAAGTTAGAATATTAGCATTAACTTTCCAACCCTTTCACATTATATCTTTTTAAAATAACTCTTTAAATATCTCCATTTCCAAGTTCAAGTAGTTCTTATACGTGTATATTGTAATAAAATGATTTACGTATATATTGCATACGCATGATTCATGCTTTAAATTGTATATTTGTGATAGTGATATATCAAGAATATTGTTGATTTCGTGATCTAGATAGGCTATGGTTTGTATGGCATGAGATTATCAAGATTGTTGATTTTGTGGTCTCATACCTCATACTTCTTGGCTTTCCGACATGGATTGAGTGTTGGAATTTCCCCGTCATGCACGGTGCCAATATCATGATTATGTGTTTGCTTATTCATTTATTTGTATGTGTTTCCTCCTCACTGAGTTTAACATTTTGTATAATTCACAATCTACATTTTTATATTTGATTGTAGAATTATTTAACTAACCATGGGTAGTAATAAGTCAATAAGTAAGTTCAATCATTGTTTGATTTATTGGTCCAAATTTATGAGATGAATGTGACCAAATAAAATCATAAAATATTTATTTTGATCTAAAAACTTAGGATAGGTAAGACTCACAGTTGATTATTTATGTTGTATAGCATTAGATAATTGATTTACTATGACAAAAGAAATATTTTATAGTCACTCTTTTTTATTACGGTCAAATTATATAGTTTCTCTCCTTTGAGTCAAGTGACTTCGTTCCTCGTCTAACAAGCACTAAATTGGCAAACTCAAACCTAACCTTGACTCTAAGATGTGAGGAGATAATTGGGAATATTATCACGTTTGTCATCATATCAATAGATAATTGTTTAAGGTCGAATTTTGACAAGCGTTTATTACTATCTCAAGCCATCTTATAATTTCCAATTAAATTTCCTCATCACTTTATATTTTTTGATATTTATGGAACAAATATCCTATTTTTTTACTTCCAAATATGTTAGATTACATCCTTTTGTTGCGTATCCAACACGTCATCAATAACAACCTATGCTACTGTCTTCTGTGTCTAAAGTTTTGATTTTTATATCTATAGACTTCGCCATACAAGATGGACCTACAACTCGATTTGTTACCTGCGATTTTGTGAAGATATTTTTATAGATTTTTTTATGGTTGATATACCATAACTTAATTTTCTGGAAAAAAAATTAGAATATTAGCATTGACTTTCCAACTCTTTCACATTATATCTTTTTAAAACAACTCTTCAAATATCTCCATTTCCAACTTCAATTAGTTCTTATATGTATCACTCTCTAAGATATTCCATATCCCTTTACACGTTAGAAGTTCTAACAACTATAAGAATAAAAAAAATACAATTCAATAAGTAGTGGCCAAGTTATCCCAATTCATTCAAAATAGAGAAATACCACACATTTTCCCATTCTTTTTTCATTTAATTAAATAATCTTACTTTTATGTAAACTATTAATTTCATTTTCATAGATGACAATTACCTATATTTTATTAGTTTTAATACTCAAATTTATATATAAATATAAATATAAATATAAATATAAATATATATATATATATACATATATATATACATACATATATATATATACATATATACATACATATATATACATACATATATACATATATACATACATATATATATATATACATACATATATATATATATACATACATATATATACATACATATATATATATACATATACATATATAT